>LOEQ01016784.1:0-12564 GCA_001685075.1 Bramus lutescens | reverse complement strand
GTTTGAAATGACATTTGTTTCATCAGTTTCATATTGTTCCTGAAGGATATCATCTTCTACATGGTAATTGCTAAACCTTCCTATATTGACCCACTTATTGCCTCTCAGAATTCCAAAATATTTTGTCCTATCTACTGTTGAGAAAAAAATTAAAGAAAATGGCATATACTTATCTTTTAGGTTTTTAATTAGAAGAAGCTTATTTTCTGTAAATTTAAAAATAAAGTTTTATGGAAAGCTCTTATTTTGTAGTAAGTTACATATTTTTTGTGAAAGAATCCAATCTAAAAATGCTTTGAAAATTTTATGTAACCAATATTATTTTAACTGATTTTAATTAGAAGTATACTTCCACCCTTTCACACATTTTATCCTTTTTAATTGGGTGACAGTGACATTTCTATACATTTCGTGAGGCATAGGGTCATGCTGGTCTCCTTGAACTTTAAAAGAAAAATTATTTTTAATATAATAGAAAAAACACAGTATTTGAGAGCCAAATGAATACTACCATTTATCTGAATGGGATGTGTTCAGGATATAAAATTGGTAACTGAGAGTGGTTAGACAAATTCCTGCACATATTGAAGATTTTACAATATGCATACTTATTATAGTTTATCCTATTAATTAGAGATCATGAGAAACTAATGATAAAGCACCTATGGTAAAATATATGTTTTCAAATTTGTGAATTTTTATATACAGAATTTTAAAAATTTAGTATTTTAAGCAGTGTCTGGCCATGGGAGCTCATGGAAAATGATAATCTAGCATGTGAAGTCTCCTAGAGGACCTTATATAGTTCTTTGCACAAAATTTAATTGCTTTTAGCCACAACATCTAAGAGCACAGAGATAAAGAAGTGGTTATCTCGAGGTGGCTGAATAAAGTCATTAGAAGAATTTTAACATTGTCCTTAGCAATCTGATTTCTTTTTTTCCTTTATCAGGTTGTCACTGATTTTCAGACTTAAACATTTTTGTTGTGAACCAGTCTTGTGTCTAAAACACAACTCTCTGATAATGTGAATTAGTGTTTATAAATTTTGTCTCAATGTTCTTTAATCCTTTTGTTTCCTCTGCAAGATTTTCACAAATCTCTGAACTAACCTTATACAAAACCACCAAAAACTGAATCATTCCAAATATCCTTCCGTTTGTGAATTTAAGTCAAGTCAAGGTAGTTCAACAACAGGAATATCACTTCTGCATTTTAAATATTGAATCATTGATAAGTAAAACGTCCACATGGATTGAAGAGCATTATGCACAGTGGATAAAAGCCAACAGCAAAGGCTACACATTTTTTAAATACAGTGCAACTTTAGAAATGGGATCAAATTAGGAGGTCCAGTGGTGCTGCAGAAAAGTGAATATTGCTGACGGAAGGATGGATACTTAAGAGAAGTACATCCTTCTACAGCAGGCACCTCTCCAACTAAAATATATCTACAGCCCTAAGTACTGACAAAATTTAGGAAAATTTTTTTAAAAATGTTTTATTTTGGATGTATTATAGCATAATTACACCTGAGATACCTTGGATTGCAAGGAAATTTCTATTTTATTTGTAGTTAAATGATATTTATGTACTGAATTAATGTGCTTAAAGCTTATGATTGATTCAGAAGTCAAAATTTAACTAAAAATAATGAAAGGGAAAACTAACATCAATTTTATGCTTTTTCTTGCATTTTAAGGTGCAAAGAAAGAGATATGTTAATTGCGACAAATGGTATTTTCTTTTTCGAGTGACACACTTGAGTAATTTGCTATTAATGTGTTCATTAGAGGCACTCAGCTAGTGTCTCTCCTTATAGGCAGACGTTATACAGAAATGGATCACAAGGGATCAGTTAAAAGTGTCACAGTTTTAGCATGGCAGTGGTGGTACATGCCTTTAATGCCAGCACTCATGAGGCAGAGGCAGACGAATCTCTGTGAGTTCAAGACCAGGCTGGTCTACAAGAGCTAGTTGCAGAAGAGCTATGGCTGGGATACAGAGAAAACCTGTCTCGAAAAACCAAAACCAAACCAAACCAAACAAAAAACAAAACAAAACCAAAAAAAAGTGTCATGGTTTTAATAGTCTTTAATTAATGCATATTAAAATCTCCACAAACAAACATCTAAATAAAAGATAACTCTAAGCTAATGGAACATTGAAGACATTTCATTAAAATTGAAAACTAATTATAGGTAAAAAGTTAAAATGAAGGCTCTAAATGGTGGGTAACATGATGTTACAGTTTTATTGTTCCCTGCCACATCTCAGAAAATGTCCTGTCCTTTTGCTTTAATGTTCTAAGTAAATTAACACATTCAGCAAGGTGGCAGGACATACGCACACACACACACACACACACACACACACACACCCAAAAAAACCTCTTTTTTACTATTTATTTATTTATTTATTATGTATACGATATTCTTTCTGTGTGTACTGCTGCAGGCCATAAGAGGGCACCAGACCCCATTACAGATGGTTGTGAGCCACCATGTGGTTGCTGGGAATTGAACTTAGGACCTTTGGAAGAGCAGGCAATGCTCTTAAACTCTAAGCCATCTCTCCAGCTCCCAACAAATCATTTTCAAAAGAGCTTTACATCCTTAGCCATCTAAGATTCAGATTTACAAAAAAAGTTCTTTAAGATTCCATCTTACCCAAGTCAAAATTGCTCTCATTAAGAACACAAATATTGACATGATGTTATAAAAGAGAACTTTCTAATCGCTATGGTGGTTCTATAAATGAGTATAGAAATGTGGAAACCACTCTGAACTTTTAGCAAAGAACTAGAAATAAACAATATAACGCAACTATAGCCCTGCTTGATATGTACCCCTAAAATTTTATATTTGACTACAAAGACACACATGTATGTTCATTGACTTTCTCTTTACAATGACTAGGAAATGAGAAATGCATTGATGTACATCCATCTGCAGATGAAGAAAGAGGAAGAATAAGGTCAGAACACATTATGGCATTCTATACAACTGGAAAGGAAAATGAAATCTTGAAATTTGCAAGTAAAGGCATAGAAATGAAAAAATAAAATGAATGAAATAAATTAGGCCTACAAAGAAATATGTCACTTTTTATTATATGATCATATTAGCTTCAAACATCTTGTTTGTGAATTTAACTTTAAGCATAATCAGAAACCATGAAATTAAAAATTGGCCCGTTATAGAAGGGAATGTTAAGAGAGCAAATACAATAGCTTATAGGTAAAATTAAAGTACAGAAGTAAAATGATAGATGTCCAAAGGCTTACACAATAAAGTCAATAGGAAGTTGGTGGATCATAGTTAGCACTAATCTAAACGAAAGGTGCATGAAAAATCTATATGTCTATTATCTTGGAACACCACTAAAATATAATGGGATAGATAATAGAATACTTGTGATCTTAAAAGTCACAGTGGGAGAACACTGGGTTAAAAATACTACATAGACACAGGTCCTGAGAGAAGAAGTAGCAAGGGGGCTAACCTAAATTAAGGATGTATAACAATCTGATTTCAAAATATTAGTTTAAAAAATAAGTTCACATATCAGTCAGTACCTTGTACTGAAGGACAATGCCACCACCAGAAGGTATTTGACATTGTTGAAAATCACAGTGAAGAGCATAAGACACCTTTCTGTATGTATTTTGTCAGTTGGACCACAGTTTTCTTAAAAAAATGCATAGTCTATTCCCATTGTTCTTATTTACCCATTATAGCTACATACGTGAACCTATTGCTGAAGAAATCATGCAGTTTTACTACAGGACATAGAAAAAAACAATCTCAAACAAATGAAGCATTTTCCTCCCTGCTTTCATAGTGTTGTAATGTACTACAAATAATGGTGGTAGAGAAAAAAAATAATACAGATTATATAGTAATGTTCTTACCCAATACTGTACAATGAGTAGTTCGGCAATCGTGAAATATTGAGTCCCAAGTCAAGAGGTGACTAAGGGCACAATAGTGTCACAGCTGCAAAGGGGTTAAAGAGTAGTATGTCATCACGGTCTTGTTGGATCTGAGGCCTGTGCCGTAGGAAGTCATTCCATGTCTAGTACCACAATCCTGATCAAAAGTCAGTGGTCAAAGACGTCATAGGCCATAAGGTAAAGCTTGTCATTTTGATTTCAACAAATGATCATGATGTTAAATTGCCTTCTAGATATTTATGTTTATATCCGCAAACATAAACTGCTTGGTCCCATGATAGGAGAAGTTTTTTGTTTGGTTGGTTTTGCTTTCTTTCAGTGACTAGCAGTCAATGCAGATTACATAACTGATCAAATTGCTAGGGAAAAAAAAGAACCAGAGTCTTCAACCTTAAATGGGACACTAGTAACATTTATTTTCTTACACCTTGCGAAAGCTCAGAAGGGAAATATGAGTAAAAGAATATAATATCTGGAGTGTAAGGAAGTGTGCTGTGAAATGCACCTTCTGCAGAAAATAAAACTGCTACATTAATGAACTCACACTAGCTTTGATTAGCTGTTCTGACGTACCCATGATCAAGAAAGCTAAATCTCCTACATTTATGGGTGAGATGAAATACAGATTCCTCCGTCTTACTGAAGAGTTAATTATTGGAGTAGAAGAGGAAACCATTCTTTTTTGGGTGTTTGGCCCCTAGTAGGCTCCCCATGAATGTAGGTGCAGCATTACTGGGACTTAATGGATCATCAAGGAAATAAGACATCAAGTTTACATGGAGGAGTTGACAGAAGAATAGGAAAGTGGAGTGGGGAGAGGTGATGCAAAGACTATACAATTATATTTCAATAAATACAACTACAAAAGCCTTAAAGAATAATTTTTTAAGCAACAGCAGCAATGAAATCAAATGTTCTTAACCTTAAGTAGCAAACCCATTTCTCTTTCTGACTTCTTTTCAATTGGGAAAATTCACAAGACCAATAACTACAGGAATGCAATATCAGGGAGCTACTTTTCCTTAGCTATTGACTGGGCCACTTTGTGGATATTTTGTTTTGAATGCCAAGTTAAGTATTAAGGGAACTATTTTTTGTCAAGAAATATTGATGTATGAATTTAAAAATAAGGCATTTAGATAATTCTCTTTCCACTGATTCTCATTAATCCTAGGAAATGTATATGATTAAAGATCTAAATACAACACATTAAAGAATTTTAACACCATGGCTTATTTTGAATAATCAACCTCAAGCTTTCCATTAATATTGTTGTTGTGTTTGGAAGAAAATGAATCTATCAACACCAATGAAACTACAGAATCATATCATTGATGTTATACATACGGCACATAGCTAAATTCACATATACATAAACCTAGATCAAGAGCATATTCAAATGTATATGTAAAATATATTCTTTCAGTTTATTCTAGAATGCTTTAGCATAATATAATTTTAAGAGAACTTAATCAATTACTTGTTTGTTTTTTGCAGGGAGCTGCTTATTAGTCCTGGCAACCCAGAACTGGGCAAAATTCCCAGCATCTGTCTCAGGTAGCAGATCTGTGGCGTCTCCTGGCTCCACCCTTCTTTCTCCCAGCATTCAGTCCAGTCCTCTCCACCTACCTACCTCAGTTCTGCTCTATCCACAGGCCAAGGCAGTTTCTTTGTTCCTTAATGGTAATCACAGCACACAGAGGGGACTCTCACATTAGTTTGTAAAAAATATTTTAAAGAAGAGGTAGATAAGTAAAAATGAAAACAACCTGATCGTTTCCATGGTGTTTCTGTAAAAGATTAAATGATCTTACTTGCATTGTATGTATCTAAGGTAATAAAGAATGAAAAACTGATGTGCCAAATATGTTTGTGTTGTCATAAGTTATATGATAAAATGTCCATTAAGGAAGTAAAACACAATAGTCATTTTTTTCAGAGAACATTATTTATATAGGATAGTGAAAGAGGTAAAAATAAAACACGATTAATAAAAACAGAGACAGTAATTGAGGTTCAATCTAAATGTCAGAAAAGCAAAACAGCCAACCACTGGCTGCTACCTCAACCTCACTTGACAAAAGGCAATCTTGCCTGTAGGAATCTTAGAATGAGACTGACTGAGAGCTGTCTTCTCCCATTTTATAATCCCTTTTAGTTCTGGGATTAAATGTATGCACCACTATCGCCTGGTTTCTGTGGCCAACTAGTCTGGCTACTGGGATTAAAGGTGTTATTGCTGCCTGGTCTGTAAGGCTGGCCAGCATTACTGTTTTACTTTTCAGATCCTCAGACAAGTTTTACTTATTAAAATACTAATGAAATGCCACTACATAAAAATATGTTGGCCAACGAGTTAAAACTGTAAAAAAAAATTCTATGAAGTATCATAAATATAACAAAATGCTGAGAAATACAGGGAGATTCTAGATTTAATAAATTGAGGAGAATGCAGAAGTGATTCCATGTAGCCAAAACACAAACACTTTGATAATGAACAAGATTGAAATAACTCTGTTTTTTCTCTCTTTTATTTTTCTCTTTTTCTTTCTTTTTTTTTCCTGGAATTAGTCTGCATAACAGCCCTGGCTGTCCTGAAACACACTAGCTTGGCAGACCAGGCTTGCCTCGAACACACATAGATCCACTGCCTGCCTGTACCTTCTGAGTGCAGGGATCAAAAACTTGTGCCACCAATGCTCAGTGTTGGTGTTCCTAATGTCTGAGCGCTCTTGCAAAAAGAAGTCACTGGAAAGGTAAGGTGTTAAGAAATAAAGGAAGGAAAATACAATAAATTTAAGTTTGAAAAATGGTAAATTGTAGACAAAATTCAGCAATGCAGAAAAAAAGGGGACTCGTGATATTTAATGTGCCTTCTGGAATGATGCTCAGAGAAACTCTGCACATGTAGAACACCTAAATAAAATTAATGTTCAAGAACCCAGAAGTACTTTATCTTTTAATCTTTCATTCTCTTAAGTTCTGTGGGCAATGACTAATTTGCAAACGTCTGAGAGAGCTGAATTGTGGTTTGTAAGACTCTAGCTTCAACAACAATTTCAAAGTCAAATAGGGAGCTCAGGTCAAAGCTTTGAGATAATGATTCACACAGTGGACCCCTTTAGCTACTAAGCTTAAAAATACCACTCTGATTTTTTAAAAATGAAGTTTGGCCCTGCTGTGGTGGTGCACACCTTTAATCCCAGCACTCAGGAGGCAGAGACAGGTGGATCTCTGTGAGATCAAGGCCAGCCAAGTCTAAGGAGTGAGTTCCAGGACAGACTCCAAAGTTACAGAGAAACTCTAAAAAATCCAAAATCAAATCAAATAAAATCAAATAAAGGAGTCTTTTTATATAGGACAGTGAACATATAAAAAAGTAAATAAGGACTGGTGAAATTCGTACTAAGTCATCAGCAACATATGTAAATAAATCATTGGCCATCTGCATCATGTTATTTGTATTGGAACAGCGTCTTTCCCTGAGAGTGCTCAATTCCGTTCTAGCTACTGCTGCTGCAAACAGCAAACGTGTGGGAGACTGCTCAAAGCTCCAAATTAACAAATATAGAGAAAGCTAGGAGGGGGAGGAATGAGACAAACCAAAGAACCTGAACATGAAATAATGTAGCACGGCCTGGAGTGAATATACTGAGAAGGCTTTTTCTACATCATCCCTTGGATGAGTCACAATATTGGAATGCAACAAGTGTGCTACTAAATTGGCTCATTCTTTCAGATTTGTGCAGGGAGAGAGGTATTGTCAGTCACACGAGTGGGCAGACCTTCGACACCGTCTCCTGGCTTCCCAAGGATCAAAGTCCTTTAAGTGAGAGAGAGAGAAAAATTCCCAGACACCAAACTGGACTAACTGAATTCCAAGTAGGCCATTGCAACCTGTGGAAGGCAGCAGAACGTTGAGCTCCAAACATAGAAAACTCTTTCACCATGAAGGACAAATTGATTCTTTGTTGCAGCTCCCTTCTAGTTTCAGAATGCTGTCGAAACAGTGGAAGCAGAGGGAGAAACCACAAACCACATCCTTGTCAACCAGAAAGAATTACTGACAGATATTCTTAGATCTTTTGATTATTCCTTTACGCTTTCATACACACTGCTGTACTCCAGTGCTTTAATTGTGATGTTTTATCCCATGCTTCTCCGGAATCCACCTTTACCGTGGGTTCTCTCTTTCTCTGCACCTACTGAATAGTGTTTCCTATTACTTCTTCTACTGCTATCTCATACACTTTACATCTCATTCTTATTTTCTGTTCTATATACTCACTTCTCCATCTCCTCGTTATTTTACCTTCGAGTTATTAATGTCCTTAACACACCATTTCCATAAGCCATAACTTTCCAATACATACCAGAACTGCTCTCAATCAACTACATGTTACCTCAGGTAGCCCCACCTCCTCCTCTTTCCCGTCTTCATTTCCTTCTCATTTTGATTTGTTTTAAATGCTGCTATCATGCATGCTTATCATTCATTGTTTCTTAGTGTATCTCAAAGAGACAACGTTTTAGACTGATAAGTGTTCTTGAGCACCACTCATTTCCTCAGCTTTAGGACTCACCAATTTAATTCCACGGCAGCATTCTAGAAGGTTATTTTTAATCATAATGTGACTGTTCTGAAGACACCAGTCTTTTGATGAAGTGTTCTCAATTGTCTCCATCCATGAAGTAGACGAACAGATGCCAGCAGCAACCCAAGCGAATACGCGCATTCAGATTTATTTTCAGAAAGCTCCATCACAACTGATTTACTAGACATTGGTCCCAAGGCACAGTATACTTTTATATTTGGTGCTCATGCAGAAGGGGATATTATAGGAATTAAAAATAGATGGCCGTTGCTATAGCCTTCATATCTGTTCTCTAGTAATGCATTTTAAAATTAACATCCTGAAAAGATTAATAACTCATATAATTCCATTCCCCTTATTTGATATTTATGAGTCATGATATGAGTTTTTAACAGTGATTTATCATAAAAGTAGTCTTACAAGGCTAAGTGATGCAAAGTGAGTATTATGCATGATTATTAAAAGCTAAGTCATATTTAGATCCCCTGTCTCTCTTAATTTTCCATTCTGAAATGGCCTATTCTCATGCCACTTACCAGCTGTCTGACATTTGGGGATCATGTATTCCTGTGACAGCCTCTGCAAGGGTCTGGAGGCCTGTGCACTTGTGTCCTTCACGGTCTCTTGTTTGTTGCACATTGAAGATGCCATACTTAGTAACATTATATCTCCCTTTGGCTTACATGTTCTTTCTTGAATCTTTAATTTTGATTGATCTAAGAAAAATTTTAAAAGGTATAAGCTTTGTAAGTTTTTTACATATTAAATACAATAATTTTTCAAAAACACTGATAATTTTCAAAACAATTTTATTATCTAATAAATTAAAATATTCAAACCAAAGCTATATTTGCTATTAGCTTCAAATGTTCACACTTATAGAAATCATTTATTATCTTGCATTTTATAGTATAAACAACAAAATTATGCAGCCAGCCTTGTGTGACTTTGGAGAATTCTGCTTTATACCTGTCTCTCCAGTGATGAAAATAGTTTGCAAAGATTGTTTAGTTCTTCCAAGAAAATATTTAAGCATACTGTAGAATTTTATGCAATCTCCTTTTCTGGCTGTATTTGTAATAAACAAGGTATTACTTCAAACTTTGTTTTTGGCACTTGACTGCAACCAAAATGTTTTTCTATCTGCTGAAGTCCTTATAGTCTTAGATGCAGAGAGGACAATATAATTCTACTAGAAAAGGTAATTAGAGAAAATCACCTTGAACCTGAGCTTGCAGAACATATTGAGGAACATGGTAGCGAGATAAAAATATGGTGAGTCCAGAAAAGAAAGAAGACAAAAGGGAGATAAATTCCACAGGAGCAGTTCAAATATCTTGCTGAACTCTGCACTTAGACATATTGCAACAAATAGCTAGATTGTCAATCAGAGATTGTAAGTAAACAGAGATAGCATTCATGTTAACCCACAAAAAACCCATAGACTTTTTCTCATTCTGTCATACATACACACATGTACACATACACTTAATACATATCCACATACTACGATACAGCATCAATATACACATAGGTATACATGTGTATGATCATCACTAATAAATAATTCAGAAAATATACTGACATTAAAACTAAAATCTATCAACCTGGAGAGGGTTTAAGAAGTTATTGAACACACAAAACAGTGCTTATAATACATTCAAGGAAGAATAATTTGATTTTGTCAAAAGAAATATGATAAATTGTAATTTGCTCTTGTTACTGTTTTTATCTAAAATGAAAATGCCAACTTTGAAAGATTCAGTAATAAGTTAAAAATAAGCAAAGAATGATAATATTTGATTAAGTGCAGATAACACATAGGCAAATCCATCAAAGAATTTTAATATATGCTTCCCACAGGCCAAAAAGCCAAGGATAGCTGTATGAAGACAGAAAGAATACAAACAAAATGCCAAATACAAAACAATGATACTGCACAGTACATGACTCTTGTTAATGAGGCCAGAAGGCAGGGGCAATTTAATATCTTCTTTAATCTTACTATATGTAAAATGCAGTTTACTTACAAAACATTGTTCAGTGTTTATTATCAGTAATTTTGAATATCAAAGAAAATAAAAAGGTCACAGTGTTCTGAGAAAAAATAATTAATTAATAAATAAGTACACTACCCATAAAAAGTGATTAGCAAAGCTTATGAGAGTATAATGGTGGCATTTTAAACACACAAATATTCAAAAGTAAACATTCTTTATGGTATTTCTTAGAATGCCTATTAAGCAAAATACTCTACCTGTGGAGCATACACACCGGAAGGAGAACATGGCATTCAGTAGAGTGCTATGAAACAGTCTTCAAATGATACTGTTGCACACACTAGGACAAGGTTGTAATCTCAAGAAGAAATAGGAGGAAGAATGAGAAAAAAGCTAAATTAAAACTATTTAAATACAATAATCATTTAATTTCCATGTGTCTTAGCCTGGTACATTAATCAAACAGGAATTACTGGTTAAGTGTAACAACAGGTACACATTGTTATCAGGACTGGAGCCTATGAAGAGTCAAGGTGCGAGCATTAAAAATATCTGCTATGTCCTACAAGGTAGGTAGAAAGAATTTTTTTTTTCCTTTTTGAAGGCAGGGTTTCTCTGTGTAACAGTTCTGGCTGTCCTGAAATTCACTTTGTAGACCATACTGGCCTTGAATACACAAAAATCTGCCTGCCTCTTGCTCCTGAGTGCTTGGATTAAAGGCATGTGCCACCACAAGCAGGCTAAGATTCCGTCCCTGAAAATCGTTGTCTCTACATCTAACCTTAATTACTTCCTGAGTCACGTCCTGAAAAGAGACAATTCAATAAGGACTTAGAATTTAGCATATTATTTTTTCTTTAAAAAATAGTCTGGTTATGCACCCAGACTTGGCTCAAATGTAAGATGCTCCTGTGCATGACTCGAAAGTGCCACTCACCTGTGTTATGCTAATTTTAAATTTAGTATATAAAACAAATTTAAAAAATTATGTTATTTACCATTTCCATCAAACCTCTTGATGTTGAAGGTAATTAAAACAACGAGTTGAAGTAGAACATAGCTGAATGAAAGCATTTTATCTTTGTGTGAACACAAATAATTGAGAACAGGAAGAAGTGTTACACTAGAAATGTGCTAAAATAAATAACATTTATATAGTCACCATCATGTCAGTGCTGAAATTTAATATAAACTTATATTTAGGAACATATGTGTAGATAAATATACATGTATATGAAATAACAATTATTATTAAAGAGGACATGAATTTGAAGGAAAATGAGGAAGGGTATATGAGAGTGTTTTGAAGAAAGAAGAAAAGAGAAAAATGTAATCAAACTATAACCTCAAAAATAAACAATAAAACAACTGTATATTATGCATAAATAAATATATTAAACACATGTGAGAAACTTCTTAGCACAAAGAACAACCTAGTAGAGACATTGCAATCATTTCATATATGTATGTAAATATCCTCTAAATTAATTTTAATTGAAGTAGCTGGAGGATGAGCATTTGTGAAATAAGCAATATCATGTCACAAGCACTAGCAAGCTCAGCTTTAATAGAGAAAATTGTTTAATAGATACCGGAACTACACTGATTTGAAGCTATTATGAAACAATAGTAAGAGGAATTTTGTTTTTGTTATGATATTCCTTTTTCCTCTGTCATTGATCTATGTATTGCCTATGGACAACTCTATAGTAGGTGCAAGACAGAGTTTTTGCTCTTAACAGATTTTGATCAACAAAGACAAACAAGCCTGGATTTTAAGATCCATTGTAGGCGCATATATTTTTAAGCCTAGTCACTAGGACATGGCACTATTTGAAAAGATTAGAAGGATGAGGAAAAATGTCCTTGTAAATGTAGGTACTGCCTTTTTGGAGAAAGTGTATCACTCAGGTTGTGCTTTGAGATTTTTTTATAAACTACTTTTTATACTTTATTCAAATATTAAAATTTCCACCTTCTCCCCTCCTCCCATTTTCCTCCCCTCCTCCCTCCC
>LOEQ01016781.1:11284-22523 GCA_001685075.1 Bramus lutescens | reverse complement strand
CATTTACACAATGGAGTACTACACAGCAGAAAAAATAATGGCATCTTGAATTTTGCAGGAAAATGGATGGAGCTAGATAACATCATTTACAGTGAGGTAACCCAGACAAAGAAATACAATTATTATATGTACTCACTCGTAAATGGTTTTTAAGCATAAAGCAAAGAAAACCAGCTTACAAATCACAATCCCAGAGAAATTAGACAACAATGAAGACACTAAGAGAGACATACATAGATCTAATCTACATGGTAACTAGAAAAAGACAAGATCTCCCAAGTAAATTGGGAGCATGGGGATATTGGGGGAGGATTGAAGGAGAAGGGAGAGGCAGGGAGGGAAGCAGAGAAAAATGTAGAGCTCAATAAAAATCAACAAAGAAAGACATGATGGTCTATTTATTAAAGAATTGCGCAGCCAATAGTGAGTCAGAAGAAAGAGTACGTGGGGCTGGCAGGTAGAGAGAATAAAGAGAAGAAATCTGGGAGGAGCAGCAAGCTAGATCTAGGAAAGTGAGAGGAAGAAGAGGACTTTCAGGTCCAGTCACCCAGCTACACATCCAGACACAAAGTAAGAAGGAAAGAAAATGTGTGCAGGAATAGAAAAGGAAAAGGCCCTGAGGCAAAAGGTAGACAGAACAATTTAGGTTAAGATAAGATGACCTAAACAAGGCAAGCTAAGCCTGGGCATTCATAATTAAGAATAAGCCTCCATGTGTGATTTATTTGGGAGCTGGGTGACTGGACCCAAAAAATAAAGAAAGAAAAAAAACTGTATTCCTGCTCTTTTCCTTGGCACACTAGAATGCTGGCTGATGAAGTTTAAAAATTCCCAGAATATTTTGAATATTATTCAAAATCCTTTTGCTTTTAGTCATTCATGTTGAGTTAGAATGCTGTATTTGGAAGTCATCATAGTGTGTATGATTTTCTACAGTTTCATCCCACTAAAAACTGCTGTAGGATGGGCTGGGGAGAGGGCACTGCCATTAAAAGTGAGGATAACAGCCAAAACTTTCAAAATTTTCCATGGCTTCTTGTGTAAATTTGTTTTTGTGAAAGACTAAGTCATTAGCAATGCAAATAATGTCTGATAACTTAGGGTGGTCTTCTAGTCCACTCCTTCATTTCTCCACTTAATAATATGGGCTCCAGTCAAGCAGAAGCCTGTTCATTACTTCAACAGGCAATGAGTATGCATCTTTCCACTTTTTTAGTTTTCTTGGAACTGAATATGTAAATGGCTTCCCAGACGCAAATAATCACATAGAAACTATATTAATTATGACAATGTTTCACCAATAGCTCAGGCATATTTCTAGCTAGTTCTAACATCTTAAATTAAAACATTAATATTAATCTGTGCATCGCGATGAGGCTGTGGCTTGCCAGTAATTTCCTGGTATCTTTCGCCTTCAGCAGTTATATGGCATCTGCCTGACTCTGCCTTTTTTCTGCCTGCATTCAGTTTAGTTTTCCTGCCAACTTATATTGTGTCCTGCCATAGGCCAAGGTAGTTTCTTTATTAAACAATGATGATAAGACATATTCATAGTACAGAGGGAGAAACACACATCACGCATATGTTTATTTATTTTGTTTGTTGTTGTTCTTTAAATTCTACCTCCCCCTTAGTGTAGGAAGGAGTGATCAGTATCTATAATTGGTCACCACTAGAGATCTCTGAGGTAAATTTGTCCTAAGAAGGAAGTGGGTAATTACTATGTCTTTAATGAGTTATACGGTATCTGGATTCCTAAGGGGTTCAGGGCCCCTAAGGCCCAGGGATGGTCACTGAGGGATGTGAGAAGGGATGAGCACATAGGTCATGAGTAGAGCGGCCTCTAGTCCCTGTGTCTGCAAATAAAATAGAGATGAGAAGGATCCTAATCCTGAAACTTTCACTCAGCCTCAGCAAAGCTGGATACATTCAGAAAAATAAACTGTTGTCTTGTTGCCAATCCACATGAATTCTGAGTGCCATGCAGGACAGTTTTCCAGGTACAGTAGCATTCTTCTTTTCACTGTCCCCCAAGAATTCATCATATTGTGAATCATGGTCATAACAGCATTAGTATTGATGGCTTCATTACAATTACTCATTATGTAATTTTCTCTCAAATCCATAACATTTCAATCCAAGAATAGTACTGTGAGATGGAATTCACTGTTCTACTGCTGAATGCTTTATGATAGTTTCTGCTGTAGGGTCTTAGTGAACTCTAAACAGTATCATACCCAAGATAATGATCCATTTTATCTGTAAAAGTTCAAAAATCTGTGCTTTAGTGGTTACATCTATGATTGTCCCTAAGTGCAGTCCATCAAGGAAGACATAATATATAGAAGTACTCATATAAAAACATATCTCTATAATTAAAACCAGTTCTTCTACATAGTTCTAACTAATATTCAGGTGAACCAACTATTAGAAATATGTCCTTTGTTATTTCTAGGTGCTGTTTAATTTGAGAATGGTTGGAATAGTATCTAAATAATATATGTACTCCCTTAGCCCATATTGGTAACAGTTGATGGTGATTTCTCTGGATTGTGATCTATGTACACATGCCTTCATAAAACAAAGGTACTATCCACTTCTAGGTAAAGCAGAAATTGGGGTTGGTGGCACATACCTGTAATCCTGGTGTTTAAGAAAGAGTCAGGGGTATTGCATGTTTGAGGCAAGACGTGTGTGTGTGTGTGTGTGTGTGTGTGTGCATATGCATGAGACTTAGGATACCTACTGCATAGATTAGCCACTGATAAGGTGGACATTTGAAAACTGTCTAGAATATTTGGGACTCTGAGAAGAGTAGAGGTTATAGATTTCTATCTAAGGTAAAAATGAAAAAAATTTTCTATAGTGTATTTTTCTCTTGCCCTAATAATTTCATCTGACTGAATGAAGCTCATGTTATGAAGTGTCAGTTTTTTACACAAAATCTGCAAATTTTAATGACATTTATAGAATATATTATTACCATCTATAGTATTTCCAAAATTGGTATTGGGCTCAACACACTTGATATGTAAAACAACCATCACAAAGAGGATAGTCAATTGAGGAATAACTTAGGTGAAGTTTTCAAAGTAATTCCTTCTTTTTTATAATTGATAGATTTTATTCATCTTCTTTGTTTTCTGTACCAAAATTAATTGCATTTTGTGGATTAGAGCATACATATATGACTTGGAGTTATCAATATTATGGAATCATAATACAAACAATTAGTCCTAACACTGCACATATACCACATTAAATCTCTGAAGCTCATTTTAGCATGTAAAATTTAATGCTAACTAGTCAATTTTTCAATTGAAATGGGGAATTTTCTACCTTTGAGGTTGAAGAAATATATATCAGTTTTTAGCACCAGGAAAAAAATTTCACCAGAAAAGTCATACATCATGACAGGTACTAACCCTAGTTAGAGACTGTGAAAGATTTTAAATGACCAAACAGAATATAGCCATATAAGACCTCTAGTGCATGTGGATTACAGTTGATATGAAGGTAGCTTAAAGCAGAGATTAAAACAATAAGAGCATTGGATACATATAGAATACTGTGGGACAAAGATGAATGTCCTACCTAGTATGGGAGATGGTAAATTTAGCTGTGTATGTGATAACTAATACCATTTACATATGAATGCAGATGAACCAAATGAAGGGGAAGAGTATGGAAGGAAGTGATAATATACCAGATGAGCAACTCTAAAAAGGGGAAGGGAAATTTTTTAACCCCAGCATCAATGAAAAGAGAAATTCAAGTGTCACTATGAGACCCTAGGGGGATATACCACTGGCATATTTGAGATAATTAAACAATGTTTCTGTCCCTGATAGGAGCTGTTTCCTCATCCTTAGAGCAACAGTGGTAATGAGAAGAATAAATCAGACAAGAGTTGATGGAACTCCTCTATTAAATGTGTAAATGAAGCATGTTGAAGGAGAACAGAAAGGTCAAGAGACATGAGAATATGGACATGAATTGAAATTACTTCTGTGTTCTGTTAAAGACAAGATATGACTCTCATATATGAATATAATCTCACAGAAAGGAATGAATAAAATAGCAGAAGAATTAAGGGGAGACTCTGTATAATGTGTGACAGTCATTCAAAGTAAGAAAAAAAAATAAATGGATCTAATTTAGAAATTTCTGACGCAAACTGGAATTTCTTTTACTATCCAATGAGAGACTGGGGAAGGAGGAGAATGGGGAATGTTTGGAAGACAAGAGAGCAAAGCCATGAATTTCTCTTGTAGCTTTTGATCTCCTAATGCCTGTTACACATGGAGTGGAAAGATTGTTAGTAAATAGTGGAGCAGACATCTGTACATTACAGAGACATACACATCTGAGTTTGAAATGATAATTAAGGCAGTGGAGTATGAAGTTTTTCTTAAAACTTATGTAAAATTATGATGACAAAGTATCAGATTTTTCAATAACATCAATAGACAAAACAACATACAGTAAATTACAAATAAACAACTGCTGAGCAGGCAGCAGGAGAAACATTAGTCCATCTGACTCTCAGTACAAAATGCATAAATTTCTATTGGAAAAGATGAGAGATGGAATGAGGTTAAGAAAAAGTTGAGAAAATTCATTGATGTTTATAATGATTAGAGGCATTTGGGGTTTGAGAATAAGTCACTATAATTATTGTCATATATGTTTTTGTAGAAATACATCCATAATATATGTTCATTGTTTTTTAAATTTAAAGATGTCCTAATATTTTATCCTTAGGATAGTGGATGATAAAAATAATAATGAAAAACCAAACTTTCATCTCTTCTTTCATCCTCCGGGGCCTGCCCATACCCCCAGAATATCAGCACCTGTTCTATGCCCTGTTCCTGGCCATGTACCTCACCATTGTCCTGGGGAACCTCATCATCATCATCCTCATTCTACTGGACTCCCATCTGCACACTCCCATGTACTTCTTTCTCAGCAACTTGTCCTTCTCTGACCTCTGCTTTTCCTCAGTCACAATGCCCAAATTGCTGCAGAACATGCAGAGCCAAGTACCATCCATCCCCTATGCAGGTTGTCTGACACAAATGTACTTTTTCATGTTTTTTGCAAACATGGAAAACTTTCTCCTTGTCATCATGGCCTATGACCGCTATGTGGCCATCTGCTTCCCCCTTCATTACACAAGCATCATGAGCCCCAAGATCTGTGTGTGTCTGGCCCTGCTGGCCTGGATATTTACCATGTTGTATTCCATGTTTCACACATTACTCTTGGATAGATTGCCATTTTGTGAGGACAACATGATCCCCCACTTTTTCTGTGACATAACTGCTCTGCTCAAGTTGGCCTGCTCTGACACTTTTATTAATGAATTAATGATATTTATCTTGGGAGGTCCTGTTGTTGTCATTCCATTCTCACTCATCGTTGTGTCCTATGTAAAAATTGTCTCCTCCATCCTAAAGGTTCCATCTGCTCGGGTTATCCACAAGATCTTCTCCACCTGTGGCTCCCACCTCTCTGTGGTCTCACTGTTCTATGGGACAGTTATTGGTGTCTACTTCTGCCCATCAACTAACAACTCTACTGTGAAAGAGACTGTGATAGCCTTAATGTACACAGTGGTAACTCCCATGCTGAACCCCTTCATCTACAGCCTGAGGAACAGAGATATGAAAAAGGCCCTGATAAGTGTCCTTTACAAGAAGAAAATCTCTTTATAATGGCAATACTGAGAGTTTTACTTAATTTTATCTAGAAAATATATTATATTAATACTAATATTACAAAATGTATCCCTACAATTGAACCCACATCATAGACCATACTCCATAATAATTTCATTTGCAAAAGGGAGTTTTTCAAAGTAGTTCAGTTAGGGAATTGGACCTTTGTTACTAACTGATATTATCCACCATCTTACAAGTGTGATTCTAGAAAGCATTAAATAAGAGTCACTGTTATATCAATATTTCATCCCTTAGATTCCTTTTTAAATTGAAAACAGATTTTTCTCTACACTCTCCCTAATGTTTAGCTGTGGGTCTCTGCATCTATTTTTGTCAGCTGTTTCATGGAGTCTAACCGACACATTAGGCATCATTTTATTTATATTTTTCTGACCTGTTTGGTTCTCTCATAGGTCTTCAGGCCATTTGGCTTCTGGTTTCTCTTCTTCCTGAATGTCAACAGTATGGTTCCTCTCATAACATGGGTCTTAGACTGGACTACTTACTGGCTAGTAACTCCCATTTATTCTGTGCCAATTTAGCATGGCACATCTTGTTGTCAGGAAAAATTATAGGTGAATAATTTTGCAGTTAGGTTAGTGTCCCAGTCCCGCTACTATAAGTTTTAGGAGATGGCTGGTTCAGACTCCATATCCATATCCTCTATTACTAGGAATCTTAGCTAGCATCACCCTAATTGATTCCAAGGAGTTCCCATTGCACTGTGTTTCTACCATGCCACTGAAGTGTCCCTAGTCCAATTGTTGCTCCCAGTACTCTCTCCCACCATAGTCCCCCCACCTTTTGCCATCCCTACCTGCACTCAATTCATCCTCAATATCTATTATGTTTCTCCTTCAAAGGGATATTCATGTATCTTCCCTTGAAACATCATTGTTACTTGGCTTCCCTGAATCTGTGGATTTTAGCATGTTTGTTTATTAATTAACAGTTTGTGCTAGTTTGAAAGAAAATGGACCCCAGAAGAAATGGCACTATTAGGATATATGGGCTTGTTGGAGTAGGTGTGGCCACATTGGAAGAAGTGTGACACTGTTCGCATCCTGATAGGTGCTGATTACAATGTAGGTTTCTCACCTACTTCTCCAGCAGCATGTCTGCCTGTGAGCTGCCCTGTTCCACCATGAGTTTAATGGACTAAAACTCTGAAAGTGTAAGCTACCCCAGTTAAATGTTTTCCTTTGTAATGGTTGCTGTGGTCATGGTGTTTCATCACAGCAACAGAAACACTAAGACACAGTTAATAAATACTTACAAATGAGTACATACCTTGTTCGTCTTTTTGGGTCTTGGTTACCTTGCCCAAGTTTATTTTTTTCTAGTTCCACCCATTTGTGATATTTTGTTTGTATTCTAACAAATAAAGCTTGCCATAAGATCAGAGTGCAAGCTAAACTACTAGCTAGCCATAGAGGCCAGGCAGTGATGGCAAGCACCTTTAATCCCCATTACTCAGGAGACAGAGGCAGATGGATCTTTGAGAGTTGAAGGCTACCCTGAGCTTCACTTGACTGATCCAGTCTCAAAAAGAAACAGAGCCAGATGACTCACACCTTTGATCCCAATACTTAGGAGTCACATGCTTTTAATCCCAGCATTAAGGAGGTGGAGACAGGAAGGGATATGGCTAGGCAGAGTCTTGGAAGAAGAGGGCTGCTTGTTTGTCCCAGTGACCCAAAACCAAAATAATCAGACAAAAACCATGGTAATTAAGTCACGGACTGGACCATTAGCTCTAGATTCTTATTGGCTAACTCTTACATATTAACTTAACCCATTTATATTAATCTGTATATCATCATGTGACCGTTTTGGCACGTCTGACTCTGGTAGCTCCATGGCTTTTCTCTGACTCTGCCTCCTTTCTCCTAGCATTCTTTTTAGTTTTCCATGCCTAACACTGCTCCCTTGTAGTTCTTCTATAGGCCCAAAGCAGTTTCTTCATTAACCAATGATATTCACAGCATACAGAAGGGAATCCCACATCACCTCCCCTTTTCTGTTTAAATAAAAAAGGGAGGTTTGAACTTTAACATAGTAAAATTACATATGATAAAACAGGTATCAATCAAGAATTACAGTTACAAATAAATATAGAAGAAATAGAAAATAGTATTGATTCCAAAACTATAATTATAACTGTAAATTCTTTAATTCCATAGAAGACTCCAGAAGGTTATAATATTACCTAAGTAAACAGGAAGTACATTGTTAGCAACTTACAAAACTCTAGAATTGTCAGAGATATCTCACTGTCTGGACAGTCACCCAAAGGTTTTCTGTACCATTGGGGCATCCATCTTCAGCCTACAGGCCCATAGGATCTAACAGACTTTTTGATAAAGCAGGAAATTTCAAAGACAGTTCTGCCTATATTGCAGTTTGTCAGTCATTTTCTTCTGTGTCCTGCAGAATGTCTAGCAGACTCTTTCATGAAGAAGGAACCCCAAAGGATCATCTCACCTTCTATAAGCAAGTTCAGCAGTCATCTCTTCGTGGGTCCTGCATATCCAGTTAAGCAGTCCAGGCAAGAGCAGTTTCTTGCCCAAATGGTTAGCAAACGCCATAAGGAGCCTCTTTGATACCCATCTTCCTCTTGAAGTAGATTGGTGCTGTCAGGAGCATATGCATCTCATTGTTATGAAAGGTCCTAAATTTTTACAACATTTAAATGCTGTATTCTGAAGGTCTCAGAAAGATTTGCAGAATACTTAACTAACTGAGATATATCTCTATATATCTAGAAAATCTAATTAACATGACTACAACTTTGGCTAATATAGATGATTATTTATTAACCTAAATTTCTTACTTATACAGTACATTTTTAAATGGACTACACAAACACAATATCTTAATTAAGGGAAGAAATATGCATATACACTACAACAAAATTTACCTTAAACTTGTATCAATAAACCAAGATATATACCAATGCAATTAATCTTATCTATATCAGCATAGAGAAGAATATGAGGCAGGAGGAGACAGGAGTGTATTGCATTCAGTCTGAAGATTTGTGGAGACAATATCTTACATATTTTGGTCTGAGGATTCAGGAAAGATCAAAGTTCTCTCTAATAGCTGACTCCTTCACTTCTCTAATATTTCAGCATTTACCCTGATGTCAGACTCTGGGTTGTTATTATTAAAACCCATTATAGTCCATGAAACATCTGCCTACAAATTTCATAACAGCATTTTTTACTACTAAGTAATATTCCATTATGTAAATGTCCCACTTTTTTAATTCATTTTTTGCTGAGGGTTGAATCCTGTGGAAAAAGGGGAGGAGAAATTGTGGAAGCCATAAGGTTCAAAGACACAAGAAAACCCACAGAACCAACAAACCTGGGCCCATAGTGTCTCACTGTAACTAAATCACAACCAGGGAGGCTGCATGGGTGTAACCTAGGTCCTCTATATATATGTTATATTGGTATAGCTTTGTGTTTTATGGGACTCCAAATGGAGGGAGTGGGGGCTGTTGCTTCTGATACTTTTGACTACATTGGAACCCTTATCCTCCTACTGTCTTGCCTCATCCAGCCTTAATTTGAGGAGAGATTTCTAGTCTTATTGAAACATGTTTGGCTGATATCTGTGGAAGACCTACAATTTTATGAAGTGAAAAATAAAAGAGATAGATTGAAGTTGGGGAGGGAGAAGAGTCTGGGTAGAGATGAAGGAGAAAAAACTATTGTCAGGATTTAATATATTAAAAAATAGATTAATAAAAAATTAAATGGAAATAAAAATAGATTTTCTCAAAAGATACCTCCAAACCAGTTTCCTTCCTTCTACTACCCTTAACTCACCCATTCCTCCCCAAATGCACTGCCTTTTCATTTCCTCTATAGAAAGGTACAGGTCTCCAAGAGACAGCATCCAGATGTGACAAAGGAAGATACAGTAAGGCAAGGTGAAAGCCCTTATATTGAGGCTGGGCAAGGCAATCCCAACAGAAGGAAAGACATCCACAAGCAGTGAAAATTCTTAGATATAAACCAGTCCTCACTGTTTGAAGTCCCCAAAAATATCAAGCCAACAGCCCCTAGTATATGTGCAGAGGACCTGGTACCGACCAATGCAGGAGGCCTTGTGCTAGCAAATTCAGTATCTTTGAGCCCTGCTTAGTTGATTTAGTGTGTCCTCTTCTTCTAGTATCCACCATCTCCTTTGACCCCCCCAATCTTTCCTCCACCCCACCCCCACACAGGGTTCCCTGATATCCAAGGAGAGAAAACTGATGGAGACCTGTAGTAACATTTCAATTGTATTTTAATAAGTAAAGACTGCCTGAAGATCAGAGAGTAAAACAGTCCCCCTGGTCAGCCTTACAGAGCAGATTATGGTAACACACACCTTTAATTTCAGTAGCCATAATGACATGCACCTTTAATCCCAGTAGCCACACTACTTGCCATATAAATCAGGTGGTGTATTCCTTTAATCCCAGTCCTAGAGAGGATTATAAACTGGGGGAAATTAGCTCTCCTACAGTATCATTCTGAGATTCCTGGAAGCAGGATCACCATTACAGACTGAGATTGAGGTGAGAGTCAGTGACTGGTTGTTTTTGTGTTTTGGGTCTTCAGGTTGAACCCCAATTTCTGACCCTGAGTTTTTATTAATTGAACTTCAGAGACCTCCAATTTAGACTCTCTATACAGAATATCTGGCTTTCAGTTTCTACAACTGCTCCAATCTGCTGCCCAGTGAAACCTCTTTAATTACAACTGGACATAGCATTTATCTATAAGTATAGAGGAGTATCATTAGAAATAATTTAATTGATGTTTAGCTGTGGTGGTTGGTTGTTCTGGGCTATTCAGTCCCTGGTTTCTTGTCATCCAGGCAGTGCAGGGCATTGGCTTTCTGTTGTGGAGTTGGCCTCAAGTTAAACCAAACTTTGGTTGGCTTAAACTCCCACAAGTTCAAGACCACCATTGCTAGCACACTTTACAGGCAGAACAGATTGTAGGTGAGGGTTTTGTGGTTGGGTTGGTATCCAGGCTTCACTTTCCAAAGCCTTCAGAGTATTTCCTTTTCCAAAGAGATTGGAAAGTAAGGGTGAAGGTTCCAAGCCCCTACTAGCTCAACCTCTCCATGTTTAATTAACTATGTGGATGTTGTTTCCTGCAAAGGGCCCCTGCTGTCAGTTACCAGAGAGCTAAGTCTATTGTAGCCTCAGCCTGAGTTGTTTGCAGATCACTATGGAGATTCTTAGACTAACAAATCAACCAAATGTAATAAAATCTCACCATGGGGAACATTGCCTGACAAGAAAGAGTGGCCAGTTCAGACTCTGTATTCCCCATTATTGGGAGTCCTGGTTTTCACAGATTCGGGGAAGCTTCCACTGCACTAGGATTCCACATTGCCTTTATTTTATTTTATTTTTATTATTAAAAATTTCCACCTCCTCCCCTCCTCCAAATTCTCTCCCCCTCCCCCTCCCTTTCCAGTCCAAAGAGCAGTCAGGGTTCCCT
>LOEQ01016781.1:0-11095 GCA_001685075.1 Bramus lutescens | reverse complement strand
CTGCTCCTCATCTGGACCTTGGGAGCTCAGTCCAGTGCTCCAATGTGGGTCTCTGTCTCTATCTCGATCCATCACCAGCTGAAGGTTTTATGGTGATATGCAAGATATTCATCAGTGTGGCTATAGGATGGGGCCAGTTGAGGCCCTAGCTTGTTCCACATTGCCTTCTAACTGCACATAATTTCCAACCCTCTATCCCTGCACTATTTCTCTCTATCCTTCCTCCCACACCTGATCCCTCATGATCTACATGTCCCCAGTCTACCCCCATAATCTATTGCATTTTCTCTTCCCAGGGAGATCCTAGCTTTGCTCCTGTAGTGATCATCTCCCCATAATCTCTCTGGGTCTGTAGATTGTGACTTGATTATCATTTACTAAACAGATAATATCCACTTATAAGTGAATACATACCATATTTGGTTTCTGAATCTGGGTTACTTCATTCAAGATAAATTTTTCTTCTTGTTACCATTTGTATGCAAATTTGATGCTGCCATTTTTCAACAACTGAATAATACCCCATTGTGTAAATGTATTGCATTTTTTTTCTTTATCCATTCTTCAATTGCAGAGCATCTAGGCTGTTTCCATTTTCTGGCTATAATGAATAAACACACAATGAACATAGTTGAGTAATTATCTTTGATGTAGGATAGAGAGATCTTTGGGTATATGTCTGAGAATGGTATAATTGAGTCTTGAAATAGACTGATTCCCACTTTTCTCACGATTTTATTATTTTATTCAAATTTCTGTATTGACCACACTATAATATGTAAATATGAATAAAAAATGTTTCATGATCCTAGGATGCCCCAAAGCTTTCAAATATTTCAAACACAACGTTTTTCTAATGTGTCCTCTTACTTTTAACCTTCATTTCACTTTTCTTTATTTCCAATTCTTAAAAAAAAAATTTTAGGCAGGATTTCTCTACATAGACCTGGCTGTTCTAGAACTCACTTGAGAGTGGCCTCAAACACACAAAGATTCACCTGCCTCTACCTCCCACAATCTGGGATTAAAAACATGCACCACCATTTCCAAGCCTTCTTTTTATTTCTGTGTTGTCCATTCTGATCTGTACTGACCATGAAAAAGAATTGAGATTCTCTTGCATAATGATGTTGTTTATGCCATTTTTCTTTCCCTGAAATTATTAGCTACCAGCCATTTAAAAGTTACCTACCCAAAATGATAAAAAAGAACCTGAAAATAGATCAATATTCAGTATTTAACATTCCTTTAATTTCTTTTCATTTTGCCTGCAAAATTTCTTATGCAGGTATTTCATAGAATGTGAAAATATGCTGTTCAACCACATTCATGTCACATGA
Organism: Bramus lutescens; assembly: GCA_001685075.1. NCBI lineage: Eukaryota > Metazoa > Chordata > Mammalia > Rodentia > Cricetidae > Bramus > Bramus lutescens. The sequence goes on along the minus strand of LOEQ01016781.1, from coordinate 9,755 downwards.
ATGATTTAATGCTTTAATATGCCACAAACTAGATCTCTTACCTTGATCCATTCATTCCCTTAATTGTTCCTGTACATATGATCTAAAATATGTTTCTCCATTTTAGACACCTTTGACTTCCTCATCTTTCAAGTTCAGTTTCTCCATAGCTCTCTGCTGTTCTGCATTTCTGTCCAGTGCACATCTCCACGTAAGGCTCTATGAGCATTTTTATCTTAACATACACAAACTTGAATGTTAATTTCCACTGCATCTTCTCTCTTTGTCCTTATGTTAAATGACCTCGTACCCAGTTACCTAAGCACAAAATTGTCTGTGTGCAAAACTATCTATAAAATATACGTGATTTATACAGCATTTATATTGGTCCTTTTTCTATTGAATATCCTTCACGTAATATTATTCTCTATGTGGTTGTCAAGGTCATTCCAGTTCTTGTCATCCACAGACTGAAATCCCAGTGGTGTAGAATGATCGATGATAGAGGATAATATTAACATATAAGTTAAATCATGTTCTTATACATGAGTAAAGTTAATATTTTAACATGTAGTATATCATATAATCAGTAATAATAAAAACTAGAACAGACCTAAAATTCACACTAGTTCAAGAAAGACAATCTTTTCAACAAATAGTGCCTGGAATATAGGATATCCACATGCAGAAGAGTGAGACTATATCATTATTTATGTGGGAAATCAATGTGTGCATAAAAACAGGTATGTTTATCTATAAAAATCATTCTGAATACTCAGACAAAAATCTAGGGACTTAAGTTCACAGGAATTCTTACACAGAAACAAAAGAATCACACTACTGAAAAGACAGCATCTTTAAGAGCCCCCTCAAACATGAGTGAACTACTTGGAAGAGGAAGTGGGGAAATTCTAAGGGCCACAGACGGGTTACTCCAGGGAAACAATGTCTTTCAGTAACAACATGTATTAGCTCACAAAGTCTGTGGCATCATACACAGGTCCTGTCCAAATTCAAGCCAGATTGTGTGTCAGCACTGAGAGAAGGAACATACTCCCACCCTTAACTAAGAAGCTATCTAAAATTGATACCTGATAGCAAAAGAAAGACCAATTTTCTTCAGTGAAGCCTAACTGGGTATATTAACCATACTTCAGTGTAGGCCCGATGCTCATGAGAAGTAGGCCAACACCAAATGAAATCAGTATATTTGTAGATTTTTAGCACATCTTGATTTGGTGGGACTTTTTTGTCTTATTGGTCATTTGCTTTATTGTTTTATAGTCCATTTTGTCGACTTTGTGGCATGTGTGTATTATTTTGTTCTTTTAAAGAAAGAGAGAAAAGCCACAGAGTAAGGTGGGTAGAGAGAGGTAGGGAGGGTTTGGAAGGAGTTGAAGGAGAAGAGAGCATGATTATTATTTTTGAGACTAATCCTCTGTCTGATGTGAGGTTGGTGACGATCTTTTACTATGCAGTAGGCTGTCTTTTTGTCTCATAAGTGGATATTAGCTGTAAAGCAAATAATATTGACCCTATAGTTTATGATCCTAGAGAAGCTAAGAAACAAGGTGAGCCCTAAGGAAAAAAATATAGATGTACCTGGAAAGGAGAAATAGATAGATTGTCCTGACAAAATTGGTAGCATAGGGGTGAGGGGAGAAGGGAGAGTAGATGGGGAAGAGGAGGGGAGAAGGGGAGGAGGGAGAAGAACTTGGGGGAATAGATAGTTGAGATGAAGGAAGGACAGTGATGAGAGCAAGGAAAGAGATATCTTGATTGAGGGGGCCATTAAGGGGCTATCAATAAATCTGGCAGTAGAGAAATTCCCATGATTCTACAATGATGACCCCAGCTAAGACCCTGAGCAATAGAGGAGAGGGTACCTGAACTGGCCTTGCCCTGCAATCAGTCTGATGAGTATCTTAAATTTCACCATAGAACCTTCATCCAGCAACTGATGGAAACAGAGGCAAAGACCCACAGTGGAGCACTGAGCTGAGATTTCAAAGTCCAGTTGAAGAGTGGGAAGAGTTAGAATAGGAGCAAAGATGTCAAGACCATGATGGGTACACCCACTGGAATAGTTTGCAGGAACTAATGTGAGCTCACCAACTCCAGCCAGACAGGGAAGGAACCAGCATAGGTTCAAACTAATCCCTATGAATGTGGGTGACAGTTGTAGGACTGGAGTAGATCATGGGGCCACTGGCAGTGGCACCAGGATTTTTCCCTACTGCTTGTACTGTTTCTTTCAGAACCTAGTCTCTTTGGATGAATATGTTGCTCAGACTAGATATAGTAGGGAGAGCCTTGGACTTTCCTCAAAACAATATGCTTTACCCTCTTTGAGGAGTGAATGTGGGGGTGGTGGAAGGAATGGGAGGAGGGGAGAGAGTGGGAAGTGGGATTGATATGTAAAATAAAAAAGATGGTTTGAAGTCTTTTTTAACAAAATGAAATAAAAGAAATTAAAAAACAACATATAGGGAACAAAAATTGTTTCTGTACAGCAGATTTGACAGACAATAAATTGGAAGCAGTCTATGGATCAGAATAAAATATTTTCCTGCTATACATATGACAGAGAATACCTAGACTATATTAAAAATTAAAAATGTAAATATCGAGAAAATATATAACCCAATCAAAAGCTTGGCCATGTATAGCTTAAGAAAATTTGATAGAATGTATGTACCTCCTTTACATTATCCATTCATCAGGAGACAGCTAAACTATTTCTATTTCCTAGCTATTGTGAATAGAGCATCAATAAACATGGACAGGCACAGATATTTCTCATAAGACATAGGATTCGTTGAACATGAGACCAGGAATTCTACAATTGACTTAGATATTAAATAAATTTTCTAGGTTTTTGAGGTATGTTCATATTAATTTCTGATGCAGCACTTTTCATTCCCAACAATGTCAAATAGGGCTTCCCTTTTTTCATTTCATCACCAGCCTTTTTATCATTCATTTTCTTAATCTTAGCATCCTACCAGGGGCAAGATGAAATTTCTGAGTTATTTTGATTTTCATTTCTCTGATTACTTAAGATGTTGAACAGTTCTTAAAAGCTATCTGATGCCTTATTTTAAGAAGTTTCTGCTCAGATATACAGGCCTGTTTTGATTAGATTTTTTGGTTTATGGTTTGCTTTTAAAGTTGTGTGTATTTTAGATAAGATGTGTTCTAATTTGTGGCCTTCCATTTTACTAAGCTGACTGTTTTCTTGGCTGTACAAGAAACTCTTTGAATTTCATGAGGCCTCATTTGTCAGCATTAAGCTTGAGTTAATGTAGCCATGTTCAGACAATTTTTACAAGTGCTTGTATGCTGTTATAAATAAAATGAAGTCTCCAGATGAATGGATGGGATTGGAAAAATTATAGCAAGGTAAATCATACTCAGAAAATAAACACCATATGTTTTCTCTTATATAGAGCACCTACATTCAAATCTTTAGATTTATATGTTTAACTTGTATTACCTGTAGAATCCCAGCAAGTAGAAAAGGAGCACAGGGTAGAGAAAAAGCTTATAATAAAGGTGACTAGGAGAACACAAGTGATATTAAGAGGGGAAGAAAATAAGGGGGGACCATTAAGTGCAGATGGGGATAGGAATATAAGCCACAGTTATGGGAAGAGAGAAGGATAACTAACACTAGGGATTATGGAAAAGCCAGAATAACTTTAATTACCCAACACACAAGAATAATCCTACACAAGGATATTACCAGAAGCCATAAACTATTAGGCATAAATTTCAGATGAGATACCTTCCTTCTAGTTGTCAGGAAACAAAACTTGCTCTAATACTGAGGAGATTTAAGAGGTGAGTGAACATCCACGCAGTGGGACACCCCACTCTCTAGGACCTCACAATGGGACAAAACTTCAGGCCCTCCCCCAATTCCCTTGGCTTTTCTAGCCAGCCAGTAGGGATTTTCCTGCATGTAGGCTCCCATAAAACTCAGACCCATTCTTCGGCCCCTACAAACTACTAGCCTCACGCTGCCCCACACCCATCTATCCTCCTGTAAGCTCAGTGGAACTCTGAAACACAGCTTGCTCCAATACTAAAGGGACTTAAGAGGTGAGTAAACAGCCATGTGGCAGGACACCCCACTCTCTAGGACCTCCTCCACAGTGGGACAAAACCCCAGACCCCTCCCCCAACTCCCTTGGCTTTTCTAGCCAGCCAGCAGGGAGTCTCCTGCTGGTAGGCTCCCCCTAAACCCAACCCCATCCACTGGACCTCCAAAGCTACTAGGGACACCCCACCTAAGACCTGAGAGCTTGCTATAATACTGAGGGGACCAAGAGCTTGCTGAAATACTGAGGGGATTAAGAGAGAGCACCAAGAGAGCAAACCAGGAGAGAACACCAAGAGAGCAGGATTATAGAGACCTCAGAGGCTTTCTGAGACAGACATTGACAGTACAGAGCATACCAAGAAAAACTCCCAAACACTCAGACAGCCACTGCAAGGACCCAGACACAAAGACACTGCTGGCCTCATTTAAAGGTAGAGATGGGTAGGCACCAATGCAAGAAGTCCTCCAATAACCTAAAAAGCAACATGGTAACACCAAAACCCAGTGGTCCCACAACAGGAAGGCTTGATCATCCTAACCTAGATGAAGCAGAAGACAATGACTTTAAATGCGACTTTAGAAAAACCTCTCTTAAAGGAACCATGGCATTAAGCCATGCTTAACTCTGTTCTTTTGTGTCTAGAATTCCTTTTTTTGAGCTTTGTCAGGTTTTAAGTGGATTTAGTTAGCACACGTTGGAACACTAATTTGTAGTAGGAGGCTGCTTGTTTGTTACTGGCTGCTTAGCCCCAAAATAACCACACAAAAACTGTATTAAATAAATTATTGCTTGGCCCATTGGCTCTAGCTTCTATTTGGCTAACTCTTACATATTAATTTAACCCATTTCTATTAACCTGTATATCGCCACAAGGCTGTGGCTTACCAGGTAAAGTTCTGGCATCTGTCTCTTTTGGGGCCACATGGATTCTCTCTGACTCTGCCTTCTTTATTCCAGCATTTAGTTTAGTTTTCCCAACTGAGCTCTACTCTGCCCTATCAGGCAAAGCCAGTTTATTTATTAACCAATGATATTTACAGCATACAGAAGGGAATTTTATATCAAATTCTTAAAGGAAAATTGAGACTTTGTCTATTAGCAGGAGTAGGCACATCAGAAATTGTCATACCAGACACCAATGATGAAATTTACAAATTATAGGCAGCCCATACAATGAAATGTCTCTCTGTACTTAGCTTCTTCATAGTCAAAAAATTCAAAGAAAACACAATAACATACATAATCCAGACTCTCTGTGAATTTTCCATTTTACGGCCCTTATTTTTCTTTACTCCTTTTAGTCTATGACAATCTGTACTGTCTCTTTAAAGACTTTACCCTTTTTTAAGCATTAACTTTATTTTATGGCTCTCTATACTCTTTTCCTTCTCTCTTCCAAGCCTATGTTCATTTATCTCACACTGTGACCAATTTAGAGGTCGTTTATGTCTGAATCTGTCCTATTGTAAATCTGTAATTCTTTACTGTCCAGAAGCACTTCTTAAAAACTTAAGTGAGAGTCAGTCACCAGCCAGATGCAGAGGAAGTAAAATGTGAATGCCTCACTGAGAAAAGGTACCAAGCCACATGGCTAAACATAGACAAAAATTATGGGTTAACTTAAGTTGTAAGAACTAGTTAATAATAAGCCTGAGATAACAGGCCAAACAGTTTATAATTAATATAAGCCTCTGTATGTTTCTCTGTGAATGGATGGCTCCAGGACCAGGAAGGGCAAAAACTCCTGTTTAAGATGCTGTCCTAGTTCAACGAGCAGGACACAAAAGAGAATGACTGCCAAATCCTGTCAAGACAATGCAGAACAGTCCTTCAAAAATCATGCTTCATAGAAAAGTCTGTCAAATATTCTCAGCGGTTAGGCTGAAGATGGATGCCCCAATGTTGCAGAGGAATTTGGGTGACGATTCAGGCAGCCAGCTGCTTCTGAAATTTCTAATATATTTTGAAGTTGCTTGCTTGTACTTCCTGCTTGCTTAGTTAATATTGTTTCCTTCTCAGGTCTCTGAAGTAGCTGAATTGTAGATAGTCATAGTTACAGTTTTTCTTTTCTTTTATGAGACTCAAGAAAAGAAATTCACTAAAATTGTAAGGTGTATAAGATTGAAAGATATCAAAAGATAGTTTTGTAAGGTGATACAAGTTATGATAGAAAGCAAAATAAATACAGCACTTTGGACTCACCCAGATAGGACAAATAATGGATTCTATTCTCTGAAGTGGTCAAATGCAAACACAATGATATTGTTGATGTACTTATTGCCTGTATATATTGCATATAGTTATAGACTTTATTGTATACAGTTTTCTGATATTAGTTAGAGCCTTGCATTTTATTTTAGACAAAAGGGAAAATATAGTGCTTTTGTCTCAATAAATAACAATTGCCAGGAGACCAGAGTGCAGAGCTAAACCACCAGAGGCCAAGGAGTGTTAGCACATACCTTTAATCCCAGGACTCAAGGCTACACTGGGCTACATGATATAGAATCTGTCTGAAAAGAGAAACATAACTCGTTCAAATGTTGTTCCAGTGCTCAAGAGTTATATGCTTTTAATACCAGCAGTAGGGATGTGAAGACAGGAATAATATGGCTGGGCAGAGAGGAGACAAAGCATATTGCAGTTTGAGGTTTGGTGGAGAGTATTGCAGTATGCAGTCACAATGAGGACAGGATCACTCCTTTGTTTGTCTGCGCCTTAGTAGAGATAAGAATCTCCAGTGGCTTTGCTGATTTACTTTTCTGATCTTCAGCTTGAACCCCAAGAACTGTTTCTGGGTTTTTGTTATTCATGCTATAAGCATTATCCTTATGTGTTAAGTAATTCCAATAAAGCTTTCTATCTCATATATAAAATATACACATAAATACATATGATATGTATATAAATTATATATAGGGAAACTTAAAATAATATCTTTTCATATTTATCATACATCCTTAGTATTAGCTTTCTTTCTATCTATTCATTTCCCTAGTTTATTCTCTCATCCCTTTCTGCCCTTAATACCTCCATTATTCTCTTTCCCTCGATATACTATCTGTGTTCTATTACCCTCCATCAACTTCCCTCCAACCAAATGTACATTTTCTACATTTATGGCTTCTGTACATCATCATTATTATCATTTATGCCGTGGCAATGCTTACGCATGCATAGGCAGCCCATTTATGTTGGTTCTCCAGTTTTTCCTATCCTGGGCAGGCCTAGATGTTTGTGTTATTGTTACACTCAAAGTTCCATAGTCTTCTTTTATGCTGTCTATCCAGCATTTGGGCCCTTCCTTTTTGCATTATACCATGCATTCTGCCAAGCAGTGCTATCTCTGGGAATCTGGCATCATTCATTCTCATAACATGGCTGAAGTATCTCAGGCACCATTACCATATCCTGTAGTTGACTTCCTTCTGTAGGTGGTGATATTTCTTAATATCATTATTGCACAGCTTATGTCTTCATGTGATGCGAGAATCCTCCTGGGACACGCCATCTCGAACACATTCACCTAGTGTTCTGAGGAGCTTTTTATTGTCCAGGTTTTGGAGTTGTAAAGAAGGCCCAAGAAAGTGCCTCATATACTTGTAATTTTGCAGTTGTCATAATGTCTCTTGCCGACCAAATCTTTCTTAATACCTGGAATGCAACCATCACTATTGCCATCCACCTCTTGACATATGCAATAGTTCCCTCTTTTGAACTGAGGGTTTCTCCCAGACAGACAAAGTTGACTGTTTGCTTTAGGTTCCAATTATTACAACATTAAAATCCTTGGGTGCTCATCCCATGTGTTTTATCTCAGTCTTCACGATGTTTACTTTCATACCAAGGTTTTCACTTACTTCCAACAGTGTATTACCATGGACTGAAGCTTATTTGGCCTTTCAGCTAGTAGTGTTGTAGTTCTACATTAAGCCATTCTATTGGTGTTGCCCTTTTTGCATAACCAAGCATTTCCATTGAAGCCTCCTGTATAGCTGTTTTAACTTCCTCCCATTTGCTTTCTATATTTGTAAAGGGTTGCTTAATGATTTCCCTCATCTTTTTTTCAGTGGTTCTCTTATACCCTATCCTTACAGCTCAGTTCATCAGCTGTTTATGATTGATCTTCCAGTCTGTCTTGCCTGGTGTGTCTCTCCTAAGTTTCAGATAAATCTGACCATAACAAGTTGATGATCTGACCCTAAGTTAGCACTAGGAAACAATGGCCTGTTTTGGATGCTGGATAAGAGTTTCTTGCTGACCAGAATGTAGTCAATTTGGCTATATGTGCATTTGTCATGGGATTCCCATGCCCAGCATCTTGATGGTTTGGACTGCTTGGATTTTGTGTTGGATATATACAAATCATTTCAGAGCAGAGATCAAGCAGTTGTTCCCCTCTATTATTCCTTTGTCCAAATCCATATGTTCATATGACACTATAGTTCATTCTTTCTCTGGATCCCATTCTTGCTTTGAAGTCACCCATAAAAATTAGTGTGTCATTCTTATGTGTCCTGTTGACATCATTCTGTAGATTTATGAAGAAATTGTTGATGACATTCTTTTCTCCTTCCACAGTTGGCATGTATACCTGTATGATAGTTGCTGGACATGTCATTGTCTAATATCTGGCTGATGTAATTTGGCCATTTACAGGTCTGTATCTGAGCATGCCATCTTTGAACCAAACTAGATAACAATAAAGATACACCTGATATATGTTTTCCCTCTCCACCTGAGTTTATAATCTTGCATCTGTTTACAACAAGTTCTTATGTTCCTATCCAATAAGTTTCTGCCAGTCCAAAGACATCCCATGATAAGTGACTGAGCTCATGCATGAGTAGGCCTTTCCCCCCCCCCAACTGTGTTAGTGTTCTCACATTCTAGGTCCATATTAGGGTTACACTTTTCAGCATGAGGAAGTGCACTTTCTTCCCATTCCTATCATCTCCCATCACTCCTTTTGTCTTGAAGAGGAAAGCATCATGCCCTGCTCTTAGGACATGGAGGTACTGGGGCACTGTCAGACTCTGGTACTTTAACCCAGGTGTTTCTATTGAACTCATCCATTTTGTGCTTCATGGACTGAGTTAATGAGGATGACAGACCAAGTCTCCTCCTCTTCATCTGGTAGTCCTTAGTTAACCAGATGGACCTCTGTTTACCACATATGAACTTGCGCAAGTTTCCAAAGGAACGACCTAGTCATTTCCAGTCTCGTCATTGAGGAGGCAGTTACTAGAAGATTGGCTTCTATAGATACTTCAATTTAAACATCCAAATGTAAAGATTTGAAGTTAGGCTCTCTCTATAAGAAAGTATATTCTGGGTTTATTTTCTGGGTCTGGTTTGATTTATTGCATTTTTTCAATCCAACCATTTACCTTCAAAAATAATTTTTATTTATGCAACAACATATAACCACGGGTAACGATTTTCTGAAAAGGACTGTTTTCTCTCAAGAATTAAAGCTAAAGCTGGCCATGGGCATCATGAAATGAAATAGCTTCCTACAACAAGGAAAATGTAGTTTAGTGAAGGAGAAATCCACAAAGTGTGAGAAAAATTATATTGGCACAAAAACAGATGTTGACCAATGGAATCGAATCGAAACCCAGATATTAATCCACAAACCTATGAACACCTGATTTTCAACAAAGGAGC
>LOEQ01016780.1:0-12567 GCA_001685075.1 Bramus lutescens | reverse complement strand
GTTTGAAATGACATTTGTTTCATCAGTTTCATATTGTTCCTGAAGGATATCATCTTCTACATGGTAATTGCTAAACCTTCCTATATTGACCCACTTATTGCCTCTCAGAATTCCAAAATATTTTGTCCTATCTACTGTTGAGAAAAAAATTAAAGAAAATGGCATATACTTATCTTTTAGGTTTTTAATTAGAAGAAGCTTATTTTCTGTAAATTTAAAAATAAAGTTTTATGGAAAGCTCTTATTTTGTAGTAAGTTACATATTTTTTGTGAAAGAATCCAATCTAAAAATGCTTTGAAAATTTTATGTAACCAATATTATTTTAACTGATTTTAATTAGAAGTATACTTCCACCCTTTCACACATTTTATCCTTTTTAATTGGGTGACAGTGACATTTCTATACATTTCGTGAGGCATAGGGTCATGCTGGTCTCCTTGAACTTTAAAAGAAAAATTATTTTTAATATAATAGAAAAAACACAGTATTTGAGAGCCAAATGAATACTACCATTTATCTGAATGGGATGTGTTCAGGATATAAAATTGGTAACTGAGAGTGGTTAGACAAATTCCTGCACATATTGAAGATTTTACAATATGCATACTTATTATAGTTTATCCTATTAATTAGAGATCATGAGAAACTAATGATAAAGCACCTATGGTAAAATATATGTTTTCAAATTTGTGAATTTTTATATACAGAATTTTAAAAATTTAGTATTTTAAGCAGTGTCTGGCCATGGGAGCTCATGGAAAATGATAATCTAGCATGTGAAGTCTCCTAGAGGACCTTATATAGTTCTTTGCACAAAATTTAATTGCTTTTAGCCACAACATCTAAGAGCACAGAGATAAAGAAGTGGTTATCTCGAGGTGGCTGAATAAAGTCATTAGAAGAATTTTAACATTGTCCTTAGCAATCTGATTTCTTTTTTTCCTTTATCAGGTTGTCACTGATTTTCAGACTTAAACATTTTTGTTGTGAACCAGTCTTGTGTCTAAAACACAACTCTCTGATAATGTGAATTAGTGTTTATAAATTTTGTCTCAATGTTCTTTAATCCTTTTGTTTCCTCTGCAAGATTTTCACAAATCTCTGAACTAACCTTATACAAAACCACCAAAAACTGAATCATTCCAAATATCCTTCCGTTTGTGAATTTAAGTCAAGTCAAGGTAGTTCAACAACAGGAATATCACTTCTGCATTTTAAATATTGAATCATTGATAAGTAAAACGTCCACATGGATTGAAGAGCATTATGCACAGTGGATAAAAGCCAACAGCAAAGGCTACACATTTTTTAAATACAGTGCAACTTTAGAAATGGGATCAAATTAGGAGGTCCAGTGGTGCTGCAGAAAAGTGAATATTGCTGACGGAAGGATGGATACTTAAGAGAAGTACATCCTTCTACAGCAGGCACCTCTCCAACTAAAATATATCTACAGCCCTAAGTACTGACAAAATTTAGGAAAATTTTTTTAAAAATGTTTTATTTTGGATGTATTATAGCATAATTACACCTGAGATACCTTGGATTGCAAGGAAATTTCTATTTTATTTGTAGTTAAATGATATTTATGTACTGAATTAATGTGCTTAAAGCTTATGATTGATTCAGAAGTCAAAATTTAACTAAAAATAATGAAAGGGAAAACTAACATCAATTTTATGCTTTTTCTTGCATTTTAAGGTGCAAAGAAAGAGATATGTTAATTGCGACAAATGGTATTTTCTTTTTCGAGTGACACACTTGAGTAATTTGCTATTAATGTGTTCATTAGAGGCACTCAGCTAGTGTCTCTCCTTATAGGCAGACGTTATACAGAAATGGATCACAAGGGATCAGTTAAAAGTGTCACAGTTTTAGCATGGCAGTGGTGGTACATGCCTTTAATGCCAGCACTCATGAGGCAGAGGCAGACGAATCTCTGTGAGTTCAAGACCAGGCTGGTCTACAAGAGCTAGTTGCAGAAGAGCTATGGCTGGGATACAGAGAAAACCTGTCTCGAAAAACCAAAACCAAACCAAACCAAACAAAAAACAAAACAAAACCAAAAAAAAGTGTCATGGTTTTAATAGTCTTTAATTAATGCATATTAAAATCTCCACAAACAAACATCTAAATAAAAGATAACTCTAAGCTAATGGAACATTGAAGACATTTCATTAAAATTGAAAACTAATTATAGGTAAAAAGTTAAAATGAAGGCTCTAAATGGTGGGTAACATGATGTTACAGTTTTATTGTTCCCTGCCACATCTCAGAAAATGTCCTGTCCTTTTGCTTTAATGTTCTAAGTAAATTAACACATTCAGCAAGGTGGCAGGACATACGCACACACACACACACACACACACACACACACACCCAAAAAAACCTCTTTTTTACTATTTATTTATTTATTTATTATGTATACGATATTCTTTCTGTGTGTACTGCTGCAGGCCATAAGAGGGCACCAGACCCCATTACAGATGGTTGTGAGCCACCATGTGGTTGCTGGGAATTGAACTTAGGACCTTTGGAAGAGCAGGCAATGCTCTTAAACTCTAAGCCATCTCTCCAGCTCCCAACAAATCATTTTCAAAAGAGCTTTACATCCTTAGCCATCTAAGATTCAGATTTACAAAAAAAGTTCTTTAAGATTCCATCTTACCCAAGTCAAAATTGCTCTCATTAAGAACACAAATATTGACATGATGTTATAAAAGAGAACTTTCTAATCGCTATGGTGGTTCTATAAATGAGTATAGAAATGTGGAAACCACTCTGAACTTTTAGCAAAGAACTAGAAATAAACAATATAACGCAACTATAGCCCTGCTTGATATGTACCCCTAAAATTTTATATTTGACTACAAAGACACACATGTATGTTCATTGACTTTCTCTTTACAATGACTAGGAAATGAGAAATGCATTGATGTACATCCATCTGCAGATGAAGAAAGAGGAAGAATAAGGTCAGAACACATTATGGCATTCTATACAACTGGAAAGGAAAATGAAATCTTGAAATTTGCAAGTAAAGGCATAGAAATGAAAAAATAAAATGAATGAAATAAATTAGGCCTACAAAGAAATATGTCACTTTTTATTATATGATCATATTAGCTTCAAACATCTTGTTTGTGAATTTAACTTTAAGCATAATCAGAAACCATGAAATTAAAAATTGGCCCGTTATAGAAGGGAATGTTAAGAGAGCAAATACAATAGCTTATAGGTAAAATTAAAGTACAGAAGTAAAATGATAGATGTCCAAAGGCTTACACAATAAAGTCAATAGGAAGTTGGTGGATCATAGTTAGCACTAATCTAAACGAAAGGTGCATGAAAAATCTATATGTCTATTATCTTGGAACACCACTAAAATATAATGGGATAGATAATAGAATACTTGTGATCTTAAAAGTCACAGTGGGAGAACACTGGGTTAAAAATACTACATAGACACAGGTCCTGAGAGAAGAAGTAGCAAGGGGGCTAACCTAAATTAAGGATGTATAACAATCTGATTTCAAAATATTAGTTTAAAAAATAAGTTCACATATCAGTCAGTACCTTGTACTGAAGGACAATGCCACCACCAGAAGGTATTTGACATTGTTGAAAATCACAGTGAAGAGCATAAGACACCTTTCTGTATGTATTTTGTCAGTTGGACCACAGTTTTCTTAAAAAAATGCATAGTCTATTCCCATTGTTCTTATTTACCCATTATAGCTACATACATGAACCTATTGCTGAAGAAATCATGCAGTTTTACTACAGGACATAGAAAAAAAAAACAATCTCAAACAAATGAACCATTTTCCTCCCTGCTTTCATAGTGCTGTAATGTACTACAAATAATGGTGGTAGAGAAAAAAATTAATACAGATAATATAGTAATGTTCTTACCCAATACTGTACAATGAGTAGTTCGGCAATCGTGAAATATTGAGTCCCAAGTCAAGAGGTGACTAAGGGCACAATAGTGTCACAGCTGCAAAGGGGTTAAAGAGTAGTATGTCATCACGGTCTTGTTGGATCTGAGGCCTGTGCCGTAGGAAGTCATTCCATGTCTAGTACCACAATCCTGATCAAAAGTCAGTGGTCAAAGACGTCATAGGCCATAAGGTAAAGCTTGTCATTTTGATTTCAACAAATGATCATGATGTTAAATTGCCTTCTAGATATTTATGTTTATATCCGCAAACATAAACTGCTTGGTCCCATGATAGGAGAAGTTTTTTGTTTGGTTGGTTTTGCTTTCTTTCAGTGACTAGCAGTCAATGCAGATTACATAACTGATCAAATTGCTAGGGAAAAAAAAGAACCAGAGTCTTCAACCTTAAATGGGACACTAGTAACATTTATTTTCTTACACCTTGCGAAAGCTCAGAAGGGAAATATGAGTAAAAGAATATAATATCTGGAGTGTAAGGAAGTGTGCTGTGAAATGCACCTTCTGCAGAAAATAAAACTGCTACATTAATGAACTCACACTAGCTTTGATTAGCTGTTCTGACGTACCCATGATCAAGAAAGCTAAATCTCCTACATTTATGGGTGAGATGAAATACAGATTCCTCCGTCTTACTGAAGAGTTAATTATTGGAGTAGAAGAGGAAACCATTCTTTTTTGGGTGTTTGGCCCCTAGTAGGCTCCCCATGAATGTAGGTGCAGCATTACTGGGACTTAATGGATCATCAAGGAAATAAGACATCAAGTTTACATGGAGGAGTTGACAGAAGAATAGGAAAGTGGAGTGGGGAGAGGTGATGCAAAGACTATACAATTATATTTCAATAAATACAACTACAAAAGCCTTAAAGAATAATTTTTTAAGCAACAGCAGCAATGAAATCAAATGTTCTTAACCTTAAGTAGCAAACCCATTTCTCTTTCTGACTTCTTTTCAATTGGGAAAATTCACAAGACCAATAACTACAGGAATGCAATATCAGGGAGCTACTTTTCCTTAGCTATTGACTGGGCCACTTTGTGGATATTTTGTTTTGAATGCCAAGTTAAGTATTAAGGGAACTATTTTTTGTCAAGAAATATTGATGTATGAATTTAAAAATAAGGCATTTAGATAATTCTCTTTCCACTGATTCTCATTAATCCTAGGAAATGTATATGATTAAAGATCTAAATACAACACATTAAAGAATTTTAACACCATGGCTTATTTTGAATAATCAACCTCAAGCTTTCCATTAATATTGTTGTTGTGTTTGGAAGAAAATGAATCTATCAACACCAATGAAACTACAGAATCATATCATTGATGTTATACATACGGCACATAGCTAAATTCACATATACATAAACCTAGATCAAGAGCATATTCAAATGTATATGTAAAATATATTCTTTCAGTTTATTCTAGAATGCTTTAGCATAATATAATTTTAAGAGAACTTAATCAATTACTTGTTTGTTTTTTGCAGGGAGCTGCTTATTAGTCCTGGCAACCCAGAACTGGGCAAAATTCCCAGCATCTGTCTCAGGTAGCAGATCTGTGGCGTCTCCTGGCTCCACCCTTCTTTCTCCCAGCATTCAGTCCAGTCCTCTCCACCTACCTACCTCAGTTCTGCTCTATCCACAGGCCAAGGCAGTTTCTTTGTTCCTTAATGGTAATCACAGCACACAGAGGGGACTCTCACATTAGTTTGTAAAAAATATTTTAAAGAAGAGGTAGATAAGTAAAAATGAAAACAACCTGATCGTTTCCATGGTGTTTCTGTAAAAGATTAAATGATCTTACTTGCATTGTATGTATCTAAGGTAATAAAGAATGAAAAACTGATGTGCCAAATATGTTTGTGTTGTCATAAGTTATATGATAAAATGTCCATTAAGGAAGTAAAACACAATAGTCATTTTTTTCAGAGAACATTATTTATATAGGATAGTGAAAGAGGTAAAAATAAAACACGATTAATAAAAACAGAGACAGTAATTGAGGTTCAATCTAAATGTCAGAAAAGCAAAACAGCCAACCACTGGCTGCTACCTCAACCTCACTTGACAAAAGGCAATCTTGCCTGTAGGAATCTTAGAATGAGACTGACTGAGAGCTGTCTTCTCCCATTTTATAATCCCTTTTAGTTCTGGGATTAAATGTATGCACCACTATCGCCTGGTTTCTGTGGCCAACTAGTCTGGCTACTGGGATTAAAGGTGTTATTGCTGCCTGGTCTGTAAGGCTGGCCAGCATTACTGTTTTACTTTTCAGATCCTCAGACAAGTTTTACTTATTAAAATACTAATGAAATGCCACTACATAAAAATATGTTGGCCAACGAGTTAAAACTGTAAAAAAAAATTCTATGAAGTATCATAAATATAACAAAATGCTGAGAAATACAGGGAGATTCTAGATTTAATAAATTGAGGAGAATGCAGAAGTGATTCCATGTAGCCAAAACACAAACACTTTGATAATGAACAAGATTGAAATAACTCTGTTTTTTCTCTCTTTTATTTTTCTCTTTTTCTTTCTTTTTTTTTCCTGGAATTAGTCTGCATAACAGCCCTGGCTGTCCTGAAACACACTAGCTTGGCAGACCAGGCTTGCCTCGAACACACATAGATCCACTGCCTGCCTGTACCTTCTGAGTGCAGGGATCAAAAACTTGTGCCACCAATGCTCAGTGTTGGTGTTCCTAATGTCTGAGCGCTCTTGCAAAAAGAAGTCACTGGAAAGGTAAGGTGTTAAGAAATAAAGGAAGGAAAATACAATAAATTTAAGTTTGAAAAATGGTAAATTGTAGACAAAATTCAGCAATGCAGAAAAAAAGGGGACTCGTGATATTTAATGTGCCTTCTGGAATGATGCTCAGAGAAACTCTGCACATGTAGAACACCTAAATAAAATTAATGTTCAAGAACCCAGAAGTACTTTATCTTTTAATCTTTCATTCTCTTAAGTTCTGTGGGCAATGACTAATTTGCAAACGTCTGAGAGAGCTGAATTGTGGTTTGTAAGACTCTAGCTTCAACAACAATTTCAAAGTCAAATAGGGAGCTCAGGTCAAAGCTTTGAGATAATGATTCACACAGTGGACCCCTTTAGCTACTAAGCTTAAAAATACCACTCTGATTTTTTAAAAATGAAGTTTGGCCCTGCTGTGGTGGTGCACACCTTTAATCCCAGCACTCAGGAGGCAGAGACAGGTGGATCTCTGTGAGATCAAGGCCAGCCAAGTCTAAGGAGTGAGTTCCAGGACAGACTCCAAAGTTACAGAGAAACTCTAAAAAATCCAAAATCAAATCAAATAAAATCAAATAAAGGAGTCTTTTTATATAGGACAGTGAACATATAAAAAAGTAAATAAGGACTGGTGAAATTCGTACTAAGTCATCAGCAACATATGTAAATAAATCATTGGCCATCTGCATCATGTTATTTGTATTGGAACAGCGTCTTTCCCTGAGAGTGCTCAATTCCGTTCTAGCTACTGCTGCTGCAAACAGCAAACGTGTGGGAGACTGCTCAAAGCTCCAAATTAACAAATATAGAGAAAGCTAGGAGGGGGAGGAATGAGACAAACCAAAGAACCTGAACATGAAATAATGTAGCACGGCCTGGAGTGAATATACTGAGAAGGCTTTTTCTACATCATCCCTTGGATGAGTCACAATATTGGAATGCAACAAGTGTGCTACTAAATTGGCTCATTCTTTCAGATTTGTGCAGGGAGAGAGGTATTGTCAGTCACACGAGTGGGCAGACCTTCGACACCGTCTCCTGGCTTCCCAAGGATCAAAGTCCTTTAAGTGAGAGAGAGAGAAAAATTCCCAGACACCAAACTGGACTAACTGAATTCCAAGTAGGCCATTGCAACCTGTGGAAGGCAGCAGAACGTTGAGCTCCAAACATAGAAAACTCTTTCACCATGAAGGACAAATTGATTCTTTGTTGCAGCTCCCTTCTAGTTTCAGAATGCTGTCGAAACAGTGGAAGCAGAGGGAGAAACCACAAACCACATCCTTGTCAACCAGAAAGAATTACTGACAGATATTCTTAGATCTTTTGATTATTCCTTTACGCTTTCATACACACTGCTGTACTCCAGTGCTTTAATTGTGATGTTTTATCCCATGCTTCTCCGGAATCCACCTTTACCGTGGGTTCTCTCTTTCTCTGCACCTACTGAATAGTGTTTCCTATTACTTCTTCTACTGCTATCTCATACACTTTACATCTCATTCTTATTTTCTGTTCTATATACTCACTTCTCCATCTCCTCGTTATTTTACCTTCGAGTTATTAATGTCCTTAACACACCATTTCCATAAGCCATAACTTTCCAATACATACCAGAACTGCTCTCAATCAACTACATGTTACCTCAGGTAGCCCCACCTCCTCCTCTTTCCCGTCTTCATTTCCTTCTCATTTTGATTTGTTTTAAATGCTGCTATCATGCATGCTTATCATTCATTGTTTCTTAGTGTATCTCAAAGAGACAACGTTTTAGACTGATAAGTGTTCTTGAGCACCACTCATTTCCTCAGCTTTAGGACTCACCAATTTAATTCCACGGCAGCATTCTAGAAGGTTATTTTTAATCATAATGTGACTGTTCTGAAGACACCAGTCTTTTGATGAAGTGTTCTCAATTGTCTCCATCCATGAAGTAGACGAACAGATGCCAGCAGCAACCCAAGCGAATACGCGCATTCAGATTTATTTTCAGAAAGCTCCATCACAACTGATTTACTAGACATTGGTCCCAAGGCACAGTATACTTTTATATTTGGTGCTCATGCAGAAGGGGATATTATAGGAATTAAAAATAGATGGCCGTTGCTATAGCCTTCATATCTGTTCTCTAGTAATGCATTTTAAAATTAACATCCTGAAAAGATTAATAACTCATATAATTCCATTCCCCTTATTTGATATTTATGAGTCATGATATGAGTTTTTAACAGTGATTTATCATAAAAGTAGTCTTACAAGGCTAAGTGATGCAAAGTGAGTATTATGCATGATTATTAAAAGCTAAGTCATATTTAGATCCCCTGTCTCTCTTAATTTTCCATTCTGAAATGGCCTATTCTCATGCCACTTACCAGCTGTCTGACATTTGGGGATCATGTATTCCTGTGACAGCCTCTGCAAGGGTCTGGAGGCCTGTGCACTTGTGTCCTTCACGGTCTCTTGTTTGTTGCACATTGAAGATGCCATACTTAGTAACATTATATCTCCCTTTGGCTTACATGTTCTTTCTTGAATCTTTAATTTTGATTGATCTAAGAAAAATTTTAAAAGGTATAAGCTTTGTAAGTTTTTTACATATTAAATACAATAATTTTTCAAAAACACTGATAATTTTCAAAACAATTTTATTATCTAATAAATTAAAATATTCAAACCAAAGCTATATTTGCTATTAGCTTCAAATGTTCACACTTATAGAAATCATTTATTATCTTGCATTTTATAGTATAAACAACAAAATTATGCAGCCAGCCTTGTGTGACTTTGGAGAATTCTGCTTTATACCTGTCTCTCCAGTGATGAAAATAGTTTGCAAAGATTGTTTAGTTCTTCCAAGAAAATATTTAAGCATACTGTAGAATTTTATGCAATCTCCTTTTCTGGCTGTATTTGTAATAAACAAGGTATTACTTCAAACTTTGTTTTTGGCACTTGACTGCAACCAAAATGTTTTTCTATCTGCTGAAGTCCTTATAGTCTTAGATGCAGAGAGGACAATATAATTCTACTAGAAAAGGTAATTAGAGAAAATCACCTTGAACCTGAGCTTGCAGAACATATTGAGGAACATGGTAGCGAGATAAAAATATGGTGAGTCCAGAAAAGAAAGAAGACAAAAGGGAGATAAATTCCACAGGAGCAGTTCAAATATCTTGCTGAACTCTGCACTTAGACATATTGCAACAAATAGCTAGATTGTCAATCAGAGATTGTAAGTAAACAGAGATAGCATTCATGTTAACCCACAAAAAACCCATAGACTTTTTCTCATTCTGTCATACATACACACATGTACACATACACTTAATACATATCCACATACTACGATACAGCATCAATATACACATAGGTATACATGTGTATGATCATCACTAATAAATAATTCAGAAAATATACTGACATTAAAACTAAAATCTATCAACCTGGAGAGGGTTTAAGAAGTTATTGAACACACAAAACAGTGCTTATAATACATTCAAGGAAGAATAATTTGATTTTGTCAAAAGAAATATGATAAATTGTAATTTGCTCTTGTTACTGTTTTTATCTAAAATGAAAATGCCAACTTTGAAAGATTCAGTAATAAGTTAAAAATAAGCAAAGAATGATAATATTTGATTAAGTGCAGATAACACATAGGCAAATCCATCAAAGAATTTTAATATATGCTTCCCACAGGCCAAAAAGCCAAGGATAGCTGTATGAAGACAGAAAGAATACAAACAAAATGCCAAATACAAAACAATGATACTGCACAGTACATGACTCTTGTTAATGAGGCCAGAAGGCAGGGGCAATTTAATATCTTCTTTAATCTTACTATATGTAAAATGCAGTTTACTTACAAAACATTGTTCAGTGTTTATTATCAGTAATTTTGAATATCAAAGAAAATAAAAAGGTCACAGTGTTCTGAGAAAAAATAATTAATTAATAAATAAGTACACTACCCATAAAAAGTGATTAGCAAAGCTTATGAGAGTATAATGGTGGCATTTTAAACACACAAATATTCAAAAGTAAACATTCTTTATGGTATTTCTTAGAATGCCTATTAAGCAAAATACTCTACCTGTGGAGCATACACACCGGAAGGAGAACATGGCATTCAGTAGAGTGCTATGAAACAGTCTTCAAATGATACTGTTGCACACACTAGGACAAGGTTGTAATCTCAAGAAGAAATAGGAGGAAGAATGAGAAAAAAGCTAAATTAAAACTATTTAAATACAATAATCATTTAATTTCCATGTGTCTTAGCCTGGTACATTAATCAAACAGGAATTACTGGTTAAGTGTAACAACAGGTACACATTGTTATCAGGACTGGAGCCTATGAAGAGTCAAGGTGCGAGCATTAAAAATATCTGCTATGTCCTACAAGGTAGGTAGAAAGAATTTTTTTTTTCCTTTTTGAAGGCAGGGTTTCTCTGTGTAACAGTTCTGGCTGTCCTGAAATTCACTTTGTAGACCATACTGGCCTTGAATACACAAAAATCTGCCTGCCTCTTGCTCCTGAGTGCTTGGATTAAAGGCATGTGCCACCACAAGCAGGCTAAGATTCCGTCCCTGAAAATCGTTGTCTCTACATCTAACCTTAATTACTTCCTGAGTCACGTCCTGAAAAGAGACAATTCAATAAGGACTTAGAATTTAGCATATTATTTTTTCTTTAAAAAATAGTCTGGTTATGCACCCAGACTTGGCTCAAATGTAAGATGCTCCTGTGCATGACTCGAAAGTGCCACTCACCTGTGTTATGCTAATTTTAAATTTAGTATATAAAACAAATTTAAAAAATTATGTTATTTACCATTTCCATCAAACCTCTTGATGTTGAAGGTAATTAAAACAACGAGTTGAAGTAGAACATAGCTGAATGAAAGCATTTTATCTTTGTGTGAACACAAATAATTGAGAACAGGAAGAAGTGTTACACTAGAAATGTGCTAAAATAAATAACATTTATATAGTCACCATCATGTCAGTGCTGAAATTTAATATAAACTTATATTTAGGAACATATGTGTAGATAAATATACATGTATATGAAATAACAATTATTATTAAAGAGGACATGAATTTGAAGGAAAATGAGGAAGGGTATATGAGAGTGTTTTGAAGAAAGAAGAAAAGAGAAAAATGTAATCAAACTATAACCTCAAAAATAAACAATAAAACAACTGTATATTATGCATAAATAAATATATTAAACACATGTGAGAAACTTCTTAGCACAAAGAACAACCTAGTAGAGACATTGCAATCATTTCATATATGTATGTAAATATCCTCTAAATTAATTTTAATTGAAGTAGCTGGAGGATGAGCATTTGTGAAATAAGCAATATCATGTCACAAGCACTAGCAAGCTCAGCTTTAATAGAGAAAATTGTTTAATAGATACCGGAACTACACTGATTTGAAGCTATTATGAAACAATAGTAAGAGGAATTTTGTTTTTGTTATGATATTCCTTTTTCCTCTGTCATTGATCTATGTATTGCCTATGGACAACTCTATAGTAGGTGCAAGACAGAGTTTTTGCTCTTAACAGATTTTGATCAACAAAGACAAACAAGCCTGGATTTTAAGATCCATTGTAGGCGCATATATTTTTAAGCCTAGTCACTAGGACATGGCACTATTTGAAAAGATTAGAAGGATGAGGAAAAATGTCCTTGTAAATGTAGGTACTGCCTTTTTGGAGAAAGTGTATCACTCAGGTTGTGCTTTGAGATTTTTTTATAAACTACTTTTTATACTTTATTCAAATATTAAAATTTCCACCTTCTCCCCTCCTCCCATTTTCCTCCCCTCCTCCCTCCC
>LOEQ01016779.1:5053-15709 GCA_001685075.1 Bramus lutescens | reverse complement strand
CGATCTCATGCCATCTTTACGATCTCCATAGAACAAAGGAAGAAAAATGACAAGTAAGTTAGAGCATCACAGTTGTCATGTGCTGTGAAGGCTGAATGTCAGGTGGCTGTTTGCGTTGATTTGATATTTAGATGTTATAATGATGAACATTAATGACCGCTGGAGCTACTTTTACTGTCTTGAAAGAAATAAGAGCTAGCCAATCAGCTTTGATAACTCGGCTACTTTCAAGCTTGTGTATTGTTTTCACTGTGTCTTCCTGTTATCATCACAGAAACAGCAATTTTCGTTCCAAGCTGCATCTTGTAGACCTTGCTGGCTCAGAGAGACAGAAGAAAACCAAGGCTGAAGGAGATCGTCTGAAAGAGGGTGAGACAATTAAGGTCATAACTCTTGATGAAAACGTGCATGCTTTTGTTGGTATTGTTGGTATTATGAAAGGACTATTTCAGTTTACCTTCTAAATAATATCTACGGTTCAAATTTGAGATTACTTTCAGAAATGATGAAAAATTATTTTTTCCCTTGTACTGATTCACAAATTCAGGTATGAAATTTGAACCTCTCCCTTGGTTTGATTTCATCTGCTCCAGTAAATTTTAGGTTTATCTCCACCCACATATAATTACAATATTCCAGTTCTGTTGTTACAAGTATCTGCTGTCCCTTACAAATGTTGCCATGTGTAAACCTTATCAACATGGTTTCCATCTTTGTTCAAGTGTGAAAGTTGATGCTATTGGAAACCGTCTAGTGTGACAGTAACCCAGTGATATACACGAACTATCTCTTCGGCATCCATCTTTCATTTCTGAATGAGTTTTATTCACACTCTTCTTGTTTGCTATTCACACTTTAGATTTTAGCCTTTGTAATGTAATTTCGAAGGTCTCATACCCACACCTTCCTTTTCTTTTTTCAGGTGTTTAGTTCCGGGTTGTTTTCTTTGGGAGATTAACATAATTGAGATATAATTCAACATATTATATTTAAAATTGCATGTCAGTTGATTTAGTGTGTCCACAGAACAGTGCAGGCATCACCACAATCTCATCTCAGAATCTTTTATCATCTTGCAGAAAAGCATCACAACCTGTTAGTACCCATCCCCCATTCACATTTATCCTTAGATGAAATATAGTACCTTTGTGACTGACTTCTTTAACTTAGTGTAAGATTTGCAAGGTAAGCGCATGTAGCATATTAATCAGTACTCATTCTTTTTATTGCTGAATAATATTCAGCTATATGGATATACCACATTTTGTCCTTTCATCAATTATCATCAAATGATAGCTGTTGTAAATATTTTTCTCAAAGCCTCTATATATAAGTTTTCAAACAGTTTGTTTTTGTTTTAAGACAGAATCTTGCTCTCTATTTTTAGCTCACATGGAATTCACTATATATAGACTAGGTCAGAATCTCATAGGGATCCATCTGCCTCTGCCTCCTGAGTGCTGAAAGTAAAGGTGTGCACCACTATGCCTGACCCCAGACAAACTTTTAAATATATCTTGAGAATATACATAGGAATGGAATTGCTGGGTTATTTGTTAACTCCATTTTAACTTTCTTTTTTGTAAAGTTATGAGTAGTGTGCCCTTTTTAAAACATGTAACTGAGTGAATTTTAGTTGTTCATAAGGAGTTCTTAGCCATCACCAAAATAAATTTTAGGTTATTTTCATTCTTCCCCCAAAGAAATTAATATTCATTAGCAGCTACTCCCTATTACTTATTAATCCTCTCCCTCTACAAATTTGACTCTTTTGAGCTTTTCATATAGAAGGAATTATGTAGTTATGTGCCCATTTTTCATTGACTATTTTTTCTTGATCCAGTGCTAGGGATTGAAACTAGATTCTTGTGCATGCTAATCCTGAGTGTCTCAGCCCTTGATTGACTGTTTTTCTCAAAACATGTTTTCATAGTTCATCCATGTAGCATGTATCAATGCTTCATTCCTTTTCATTGAAAATTATTATTTCACACATTTATTTAATTGTGTCTATGGTGTTCTGCCTACATGTGTGCCTGCAGGCCAGAAGAGGGCGACAGATCTCATTACAGATGGTTATGAGCCACCATATGGTTGCTGGGAATTGAACTCAGGACCTCTAGAAGAGCAGCAGTCAGTGCTCTTAACCTCTGAGCCATCTCTCCAGCCCTATTTCACACATTTTATTGATGTATTCTTCCCTTGACAGATGTTTGAGTGGTTTCCAGTTTTTGTTTGCTTTTTGGTTACTATGAATAATGCTGCTATGAATTTTTTTCAACCAGGTTTCATGTAGCCCAGTCTGCCCTTGAACTTTTGATATTCTTGCCTCCACCTCCCATTTGCTGGGATTACATGCATGTGTTACCGTATTGATTATGAATATTTGTACACAAGTTTTTCTTAAAGATATATGTTTTCATTTCTCTTTGGTATATATCTAAGAATAGAATTGCTGGCCTGATATTTGCTATGCACACCAGGCTGACCTTGACCACAGAGCATTCCTCCTGTCTGCCTCCTGAGGGCTAGGATTAAAGGCATGTATCACCATACCAGGTATTTACATCTTTTTAATTCTAGCCCTCCTAGTAGGTATAAAATAATATCTCATTGTGGTTTTCATCTGTATTTAATTGATGGCTAAGTATGTTGAACATTGTTTCATGTACTCTTTGTTAATTTGTATATCTTCTTGGGGAAAATGACCATTTATTTATGTCTGATTCATTTCAGTTAATTTTTGTATGTCATTTTAATATTTCCTCATTTCCAATCTGTTGCATGTGCATATCTAGATATCCAGTATTATTTATTTGAAGACTATTCTTTTCCCACTAAATCTCATTGATCTCCCTGTAAGAAGCAGACTATTCTGTAGATCTTTCTGCTTTCACCAGTGCCTACCTGACTGAATTGCTATAATTTTGTAGTAAATTTTGAAGTTGAGAAAAGCAATGCCTCTAACAGTTTTTTTTTCGAGATTGTATTGGTTATTCATGGTTCTTTAAATTTTCATTGTAATTTGAGGATCAGCCTGATTATTTCTGCAAAGAAGCAAACAGGAATTTTCAGAGGTGTTGAATAGAATAAGCAGGTCTGTTTGGAGAGCATTGCTCCTTCAGCTGTGTTCAGCCTTATAGTCGGGAACACTGTTCTTTTTCCTTACTGTCTTTTAATGAGCTTTAAATTTTTTGAAGTATTTAATGCTTCTGTTAATTTTATTTCTAAATATTATTTCAGCACTATTAAATTTAAGTTTTCTTAATTTCATTTAAAAATTATTTATTGAGTTTAATATAATTGATGATGTATCCATTGACCTGCACAGTTTATTGATTCTAACTGTTTGGTTAGGTCTTTCAGAATGTCTATCTACAGGATCATGCCATTTGTGAAGAGAATTTTACTTCTTTCTTTCCAATCAGGATGCTTTTATTTCTTTAGTGCTTTTCCTTTTCTGCCTAAGTGTCCTTGCTTGAAGCGTCAATGCATTATTTGATAGAAATATTAAGTGTGAATATTATTGTGTTCTTGACCTTGAGAGAAAAAAAACACAAGAGTTTTTTTTCTACATTTAGTGTATGTTTGCTATGCATTTTACATAGAAGCCATCACAAATGTTGAAGAAGCACTAAGTCTGGTTTGCTGAGTGTTGCTTTTATTATATATGGGTATTTGTCAAGTGCCTTTTCGTCATTTTTGACATGGTTGCATTATATTTATGCTTTCATATATTTTTTGGTTGTTGTTGGTTTGTTTTCAGTTTTGTAACTTTCTTGAGTTATTTCTGTGTAGTTTCTGTTCTCTCTAGTTTGCCATCCCAGAAGTTTCTGCTTACTTAGTTTAGTGATTAGCTAATCATTAGTCACAGGTTTCCTTAAATGCTTGATCTTGCAAATCTCCCATCATTTACCAAGGACTTTGTACATGTTGGGAGATAGACCTTCCACACTCCTGCACTTTACAGCTCTACTTTAGCATTTATTCATTGCTTGAGCAAGCCTCAAATTTTATATATGCTTTCCCCCAATTATTCTGACTTTCTTTGAACCTTTAGAATTAGCTACTGTTGGAGTGATTTTTTTTCTCTCTTAGGTTTATTGAGGGATTTTTTATTATTTTATTTTGTTGTTTGGTTTTTTGAGACAGGGTTTCTCTGTAACTTTGGAGCCTGTCCTGGAACTAGCTCTTGAAGACCAGGCTAGCCTAGAACTCACAGAGATCCGCCTGCTTGAGTTTTATTTTTATAAATAAACATCATATATGTTGTTTATACTACCTTTAGTATCATGTTTTGATAATATTGTGAAATTATTAGCACAGTCAAGCTAATTATATTGTATATCCATTACTTCACAGTTGTTTTTGTCAGTGCTTTATTGCTAGAGACACCATGACCAAGTCAACTCTTGTAAAAGAAAGCATTTAAAGGCTTAGTTCATTCTAATCACGGCAGAGAGCATGGTGGCAGGCAGGTATGGTGTTGGAGAATTGCTGAGAGCTATATCCTAATCCACAAGCAGAGAAAGATAGAGAGACTGAGACTGGGCCTGGCATGGGTTTTTGAATCCTCAAAGCCCGCTCCCAATGGCACACTTTCTCCAGCAAGTCAGCACTTCTAGTCCATTCAAATATAAGGAATGATTAAAAAGATTAGCAAAGTATAAAATGAGGCTGAAACAAAAGGATTGTAAATTCTAGGCCAGACTGGACTCATAGTAAGACATTGAGACTGGGGCTAGAGAGGTGTCTCAGCAGTTTAAAGAATTTGCTGCATAATCATGAGGACCACAGTTTGAATCGCAGCACTCCTGTAACAAGCCACATATTTTGTCAATACCCACAGCTCAGAATGGGGTGGAGACAGGAGCATTACTGTGGTTTGCAGGCTTCCAGCCTAGTTGAGAAAACATGAATCCCAACTTCAGGAGAGACCCTGCCTCAAAAGAATAGGCACAAAATGATGGAGGAAAACACCTGATGTCCTCTTCTGGCTTCCATGTTTACACATGCTCATATGTAAATAATGAGTCATTTAAAAAAAAAGTAAGGCAGATTTTAGTTGTTTTAGCCAAAAAAGAAAATAGTTCTGCAACATGCAGGAAAATAGAATCAAATGTATTAAACAAATTAAGTCAGGAAGAAAAATAGGTTTTCTCTCATTGTGGATCCTAAGTTTTATATAGACACATAAAGTCTTTTGTGTGAGTGTGTGTGTGTGTGTGTGTATGCTTGCATATTAAAAGAAACTATTGAGTATATGAGCCTATAAGAGGTTATTTTTATTCAAGCTACCACATTCTGTTCCCTAGACCCTATAGACTTTTATCCATATCATAATGTAAAATGCCTTCAGTCCAACTTCAATAGTTCCCATAGTCTATCAGTCTCAACAGTGTTGAAATGTTCAGAAGATTCTTCTGAGACTCATGACAATCTCTTAACTATAACCCCCCATAAAATGAAAATCAAAAAGCAGATCACATACTTTCAACATACAATGGCATATTATTCCAAACGGGAGGAAAGGGAACATAGTGAGGAAATATTGACCAAAGCAATACCGAAAACCTTCAGAGTAAATTCTGTATTTCTGTCTGATGTCAAAACACTCTTCAGACCTCCAACTCCTTTCAGCTGTGGTAATTGCAGTGTGGTTCTCTGTCTTGGGCTGGTTCCACTCCCTGTTATCAGCTCTCCTCAGCAGGTATCCCACAGCTCTTGCATCTCTAACATCTTGGGGTCTCCAAGGCAATTCAGGTTTCACCTTCAAAGCTTCACTCAATGACTTCTCCAGGCTTCCATGCAAGGAAATCCCTGAAATGCACCTACCCTCCGGGGATATCCTTAGCCACAGAAAGAGATCCCACAACTACCTAGAACATTAGACAACATTGCCATCCCACCCAGAAATTTCCTTCACCCATTTTACCCCCATTCTACTTGAAGCAGCCAATTACTGTTTTCTGGCCCCATAGTAATTTTGCACATTCTTAGACTTCTTTTAGCTATGATGACGTAGTGTGTGTGACACACACCTAGCTTATTTTACTCAATATATTGAGGCTTTGTGTTTCCTTTGCAGTGCTGACGACTGAACCCATGCCTTTACATATGCTAGACAAGTGCTGTAGTACTGAGCTAAGTTCTTCAGGTCCAGCATAATGTTTTTGAGGCTTATTCCTATTCTTGCTTTGATTAGTAATTGGTTTTTTGTATTTCTGAATAATGGTCTAGCTTTTGATTATATAATGATTTGACTTCTGTTACGTTGGTGAATTAGTTCAAATTTTATCCATTATGAATAATGCTGTTCAGAACATTTACGTGCCCTTTTGTGAACATGTTTTAATTTTTCTCCAGGACGTACCTAGGAATTCAAGAGGGTATATACATGCTTAAGCTGATAAGAAAATTATATCAAACTCTAGCATACTTTGTACCATTTTACATCTCCTTTGTATGAGGGTTCCCACTTGTTCACATTTTCATAATTCAAATGGTTTCATACCATACTTTTACTGAAATTTAGAGTTCTGACAGTTGGGTTAGGCACCGATCTATGAGTACAGCAGAATATCATTAGGAATCATTTCAGTGACTTTTTTGTCCATTATGTTTGGTTCTATCCTAGATTTCTGGGCTGTCTAGCCTCTGGGTCCTGGCACTCCAGGCAGTGTCAGGGGTAGACTCCCTCTGGTGGTATGGGTCTCAAGCTGGACCAGTCATTGGTTGTCCACTCCCACAATTTCTGTACCACCTTTACCCTAGCACATCTTGTAGGCAGAATAAATTGTAGGTGGAGGGTTTTATGTGGTTGGGTCCGTGTGCCAGTCTCTCCACTGGAAGTCTTACCTAGTTACAGGACATGACCAGTTCAGGCTCTGTAATCCTTATTACTAGGAGTCTTAGCTACTAGGGTCACCCTCATAGATTCCTGGGAGTTTCCATTGCACTAGGTTTCTAGCTCATCCTCAAGATGCCGCGTTAATTCTAATAGTCTCTCTTAGTACTCTCTACCTCCATTCTCCTTCCACCCGATCCTTCCCACCCACCTGGTCCAGTGCAGACAGGACAGAGCTTTAAAAAGTTGTTTCATATAGTGATACAAATTCAAAATTGATTTTGTTAACGCCTACTGTACATCTTTCTAATCTTGTTCAAGGCACTGTACCTATACAGCTCATTTAACAATGTGGTGCAAATTTCTAGTTATTGAAAGTTATTATTACCAATTGTTTAGGATAATAAAAATACAGGATAGTAATTAGTCACCTATTACAATCAAACTTGTAGTCACATTAGGTATGTTTTCAAGGTCAAACAAATGTATTTTAAATAGACAAGTAATCTTCAAAACACTCCAGAGATCTACAGAATATGGCACTTAAGATGTTTTAATAGCCTAGGTTCTTTTTTATGCCAATGAGACATGTCTGCTTCTGGCAGCCCCAGTCTACTTCAAAGAAGTTGATGGGCATCGAAGAAACTCCATATGGAGTTTACTTTCTTTGTGACAAAAGTAAGCCTCTGGGCAAGAAAATGCACTTGCCTTCACTGCTGACAGTATGCTGTCCTAATGAGACAAGCAGGACACAAAAGAGAGTGACTGCCAAATCTTGTCAAGACAAAATAGGACAGCCCTTCAGAATATCCTGCTTCACGGAAAAGCCTGTCAGTTATTTTAGGTCTATAGTCTGAAGATGGATGCCCCAACATTTGGGTGACTGTTCATGCAGCCAGCTGTTTTTGTCATTTCTCACAGTTTTTGAAAGTCATTTGCTTACATTTCCTGCTTACTGAGTTAATAATATTTCCTTCTCGGATTTCTGAGGTAGTTGAAGACCTGATAGTTATAATTATAATTTTAGTTATAATTATAGTTTTTCTTGTTTACCAGACTCAGAAAAGAAACTCACTAAAGAGGTGTAAAGTATAAAAGGTTGAGAGACATTAAAAGATAATTTGATAAGGCAAATCAGGATAGAAAGTGAATTAGGTACAACATTTTGAACTCATCAAGATAGGATAGATATGAAGTATTTTTTTCTGAATTTGTCAAATGCAAATGAACTAGACATTGCTGATCTACTTATTACCTGTATATATTGTATATAGTTATTGTACTTATTGCATATAATTTTTTATTAGTTATAGCCTTTTTATTTTAGACAAAAGGGGAAATATAGTGATATTATTTGTGTTTTAATAAATCTTTCCTGAAGATCAGTGCAAAGCAGCCACACTTGTCAGCAATATAGGCCAGGCAGTGGTTGCACACACCTTTAATACCAGCAGCCACACTAGTTAGCTATAGAGGCTGGGTAGTAGTGGTGCACACCTTAAATTCCAGCCCTAAAGAGGAATATAAAATGGGAGGAGACAGGCCTCACTTTCAGTCTCAATCTGAGGATTCATGGAGGCAGAATTGCTCATTTTGGTCTGAGGTAGATGTAAGGGCCAGTGGCTGGCTGCTTTGCTTTACTGATCTTCAGCTTGAACCCCAATATCTGTCTCTGGGTGGAATTTTATTACTCGTGCTATACTGCATGTCTTGTTAGGATTTCTGCACAATATTATAGTTTTATTGATATTTTGAGTACTTCTGTTTTCTATGTCTGTATAGGAAAATATTACTTTTTAGATTTTGTCTGGAACCTAACTCCCTTCCACTGTCCTTTTTTTTCCTGGCTTTAAAGTGGCTGGCCTAGAACTCATGTAGACCAGACTGGTCTTGAACTCACAAAGATCCACTTGCCTCTGCCTCATTATTTTTAGTTAGATATTTTGGTCTCTTTATTTCAAATATTTATGCCTCTCTTTTGTTAACTTCTTCAGGATTATGCTAGGTGGTGCCAGTGATAGTTGTCATTCTTGTATTTCTTTTTGTTTTGTTTTTATGCTCTAACCAGAAAGTTTACAACTATTTTACTCTTGGCTATCTACTGTACATTTATAGCGTGTAGCCATTATCAAGTTAAGGAAGTGGTCTTTTATTGCTAATTTGTGAGTAGTAGAACTTTTACATTATTTTATTTTACATGTTATGGGTATTTGGCCTGCTTGTATGATTATGCACCACACGTGTGCCTGGTGTCCATAGAGGCCAGGAGAGAGAGAGAGAGCTGTGAGCCACCATTTAGGTGCTGGGAATAGAATCTGGGTCCTCTGGAAGAGCAACCAATGCTCTTAACCACTGAGTCTTCTCTCCAGTCCTAGTTGTATATTTTTAACAGAAGAAATGAGTACTAGGTAGACATAATAGGCACACTATAATCCTAACACGTGGGAGGTGGAAGCAGGAGAATCTGGAGTTCAGGGTCGTCATCATCATCATCATCATCATCATCATCATCATGTGCAGCCTGAACTGCATGAAACACAATCTCAAAACAGAAGAGAGAAACACATTAGTGCTGTATTTTATCTTGATTGGAAATGAGTTAGTGTACTTTTTTCTACACTGTTGATAAGATTATAAAAATAGATTTTCTGTAAGTTACTGAATTGATCATGAGATGTTATTCTTTATCTCCACAGCTAGGGTACTGTCTTAGAACATAGGACTTTTGCAAGTCTGGCTCTGTGAGAGAGTGCCTCTAATTTTTTTTGGCTATATGTGCTTTCCCATCTAATTTCAGTTTGAAAATAAAATAATTTGGAACATTTTCAGTTTTTTCTTTAATGCCATTCTTGTAACATGGGAAATATTTTCAAAAATGTTTTTGATGATTTGATTTTCTATATATTTGATTTAATTTTGCTAATTTATGTTTCCCAGAAAATTAATCATTTTGTGTAGATTCACAAATTTGTTGGCATAATGTTGCAAATAGATTTGCTTTCTATTCTCTAGCTCTATGTTTTTGTCATTTGTATGTCTTCTCTACTTCTTTTCTTATCAGTTTGACAGATTTGTTGACTAGCTCTACTTTTTTCTTCTTATACTTTCACCCTCTTCTTGGGTTGTGAATTGTATATTCTTTGTATGACTTCTTGGGTTGAAACTGAGTTTGTCTCTTCTCTTTCCCTTTAAAAAGTTTTATGAGCATGTGCCAAAGTGGCCAGACTGGTATGATGACGCCCTCAGGTGTGTCAAGTGGTTTTAATGGTGATTAATTTGTGGCCAGACTTTTCATCTGCATCCTACCTACTTTCACTCTCTGATAGTTTTTCGAGAAGATAGTTGCATGCAGGGTGGTATGGCTGTAACCTGATAATATTTTGAAACAAATCTTGAATGTCTAGTTTTACTTATTTCAGTGTGCATATGTAGAAAATAAGAACTCTTTCAAAAAAAGATTCTTGCCTGAAATGACTTGCTGTCTAAATTATCTCAGATTTTATTTGAGTAAAAATCTAAACAAGAGCCATGCCTTGTCATTGTTTGATAGGCCCTAGGGTTTTTGTTTTGTTTGTTTGAGGCAGGGTCTCACTGTTAAGCCCAGGCTGGTCTCAAACTCATGCTCTTACTGCCCCTATCCACAAAAGACTAGGGTTACAATTGTGAGGTACCACATCCTGATTGTGAGATATTTTTAAATCTGGAGGTATCTCTTTCACCTACCTCTTCTTCCCTGTTATGTTCTTGGGAATTTATTTATTGAAAAGTTCAGGCAGTCTTCAAGAATTTCCCAGTCTGAATCACTGATT
>LOEQ01016777.1:0-12569 GCA_001685075.1 Bramus lutescens | reverse complement strand
GGGTGACTCAGGAAACCTTTCCTTCTCTCCTTGTCCAGTGATTCTTCTCCTACTGCCATAAAGCATCAAGGTGTCTCCCCTCACCCCTTTAACCGCCATGAAAGCAGTTTGCTGTGTGTAAAGCTGTTCCAATTACTGTTTTGAAGGACAAACGTCAATGCAGCAATGGTTCTCAGTCTGTTGATCGCGACTTCTTGGGGGCTCACTTTTGAGACATTCTGCATACCAGATACTAAGTTACTATTCACAACAGTAGCAAAATTACAGTTTTGAAGTAGCAATGAAATAATTTTATGGTTGGTGATCACCACAACATGAGGAGCTGTATTAAAGGGTCACAGCATTAAGAAGGTCGCAAACAACTCACTGCACTACAGGTCTTAGTCACAACCTTTTCCTGCTTTCAAGAATAACTATGTTTATGCAAAACCAAAAGCCCACAATAAGATCTAATACACATAAACATTTACTATGATAAATTTGTTACTTCAATCAAGTATTTAAAGTTAGATTATTTAATGGATAATTAGTATTATACTTAAAAATTATTTAAACTTTTGTCTTACAAAAAAAACACAAATACATCAGGTATTTAAATATAAAACTAGCCTAAGAGTATTAAAATAAGTCACAATTTCTGTATTTTGTATAAACAAAAATTTCAGACACCTATATGATAGTCTAGAAGCATGAACACTGCATATTTTCTCCAAAATACCATAAAAACAAGAGACAAGTGGCAATCAGGAAAAAATTGAATATCATCAGTGATATGTAATTTGTTTGTATATCAGAATCTTATACCTCAATTAGTGAAAGTCTAATATTACTTATAAAAGTAAAAATCAGTAAAACGATGTCTTACCCAGTAATTCTACTGCTGTGAAGAGACATTATGACCATGGTAACTCATAAAGAAAGCATTTAATTCGGACTGGCTTACAGTTTCAGAGGCTTAGTTCATGATGACCATCATGGTGGGAAGCAGAGTGGCGGGCAAGCAGACCTGGTGCTGGAGAAGTAGCAGGGAGTTCTACATCCAGATCCATGGGCAGAAGGAAAGGTGAGACACTGAGCCTGGCTCGAGTTTTTGAAACCCCAAAGCCCACCCCTAGTGATACATTTTCTCTAACAAGGCCATACCTCCTTATCTCTCTCAAGTAGTGTCAATCCCTTATGACCAAGAACTAAAATATATGAGCCTATGGGGGCCATTCTCATTCAAACTGCCACAAACCATAAGAATAGATATTTTATAATCTTTATTAAAATCAATTCTATATGTAATAACTGTAAGAAATTACTCTATTGATTTGGTATTATACTGAAAATTGAACACACAAAAGGATAATAATCCTAACACTGGATTAGGAAAAGATAGTCAGGAATACAGAGATCTATAATAAATCAATGACCAAAAATCTTATTAAATAACTGGTCTTATATTCTAACATGGTGTTTCATTCCACAGTGATGAACAGTGAAACATATAATGTATGCACATATGGAGACAGCATATGGTATCCCATAAATATGCTCTATTTGTGTTGTTATATATCAGTTTTCTGAAGTTTAAAAAAAATGGTAAGTTCATTATACATTTTACCAGGGAAAAGTGTATAAATCTCTAAGATATCCTACATACAAAATTTAGAACGGACTCAAGAAGTACTCACATTAAAATAGTATAATGCTGATTGTATATTTGACACATTATATTATTGTCTTAGAGATAGTTTATGATCCGTGGTGCCCTCTGCATATGCAAATAGGTGTCTATGTACATTTGTAAATATTCAGTATTATAAAATATAAAACCAACTCAAACTCATAAACAATTATTAAAGAAATCCATTGTACTATTTCTATTACTTATGTTATAAATAATTAAAGTCATTTTAATTGCAAATTTAATGTTTTTATCATGTAAATATAATTGAAAAGGGGTTTCCTCTTTTAGGCTTCCTGTGCCATCTCCTGTGTGTGTGAGTGGGTAGAGCAAAGCAAGCCATGTGCCATGACAGCATCCTCTCCTGGGCAGAAGATACTACATCTGAAGAAACAGAACTGTCTATGCCATACCACGCCAAACACGCCTGATCTCATCTGAAAATAAAAAAGAACAAATAGAACCATAGAGTATTTTCTATAAACAATATCCCA
Source organism: Bramus lutescens (assembly GCA_001685075.1). Lineage (NCBI taxonomy): Eukaryota > Metazoa > Chordata > Mammalia > Rodentia > Cricetidae > Bramus > Bramus lutescens. Next base: position 10,406 of record LOEQ01016777.1, on the reverse strand, counting down.
TATATACTGTCTTCAACAAATTGCCAAGCAAATAAGATAAAAACCTTCACAGAATTAGTGAAATAAAAAGCCTGGACATTTATAATTTTGATAACAATGATAAAATATCTGTCCTTTGGGCTTTACTAGTTTTTACTTACATAAGTATTATTGTACTTCTATTAATTGAGATGTATGTGAAACTCTGAAATATAAATAAATTAGTCCTAAGTCAGTGTTAAAATTGATTTTTTATGCCTGTCCTTTGTCTTTTTTATTTCTATGATTTTTTCAGAAAATAAACTATTTTTATTCTGCTAAAATATTTGACAATAAAAAAGGAAAGGGAGAAGAGGGAAAGGGAAGAGGGGGAGGGAAGAGACAAAGGAAGGGAAGGAAAAGGAAGAGAAGAATGGGAAAAGAAGAGAAGGGAGGGGAGAAGCAGAAGAGGCCAGGAGGTGAAGCAATGAGAACGGGGGAGGGAGAGAGGAAAGAAGAGAGGTTGAAGAGAGCAAGGGAAACGGGAGAGTGTGGGAGTGTGGTGTTCTAATGCCCAGTCCAGAACGAAACAACACAAACCAAAGCACTGGGAAATCTACGTTAGCAATGAGTTTCCTTCCACTGTTTCTTCTGTGCGTGGCAGCGAGCTATCAAGCACAAGTGTTCTGTGAAGAGGAGATCAGGCCTCCTCTTGCTTGATACCAAGTGCTACAGGCAAATCTAAATCTACAGGAGTAACCATAGCTTTTCCTTTGTACTGAGAGCCACCTAACGACTTGGTAATGTCTGTCTAAATTTATGCAACACGCCAGCTTTTCATATTCTCATTTTATTATAAATCAGTGAGTAATGTGAGGAAAGCTACATCTTTAAATGCACATGGTGGTCTCATTTTTAGCAAGCCAACAGAGGCGAGCATAATGAAAACCCAAATTTCTAATCACTATTCTCTGTCTCGCCTGAACAGAAATGGCACAGCATAACAAACAACACTTTCATGAGATTAAAGATTAATATCTAGATGAGAGTTGTTGAAGTTTTTTTTTTTTTCACCAGAAGCAAAGAGTAAGATAGATCCCAGTGTAGGAAACTTCTGTAGGAGGCTGTGCTGGCTAGTTTTCAGTCAAATTAACTTAAGCTAGAGTCATTTTGAAAGAGGAAACCTCCAATTGAGAAACCCTAACTAAGGCAAAGTTTTGTTTTCTCAGGAAGCTGCACAAGGAACCTTGAGGGCAGCATAGAAAGGGGAGACAGCTGTGAAAGGCATCTTCTGAGGATGGAGGAGTGTTGGTTCTGGTGTCTGCTGAGGGCGGAAGAGGGTCATTTCCGGAGAGGCAGCCTTTTAAAATTTATTTCTGTATTTATTTTGCATACCAACTTCGGTTTCCCCTCCCTCCTCTTTTTCCTCTTCCCTTCCCTATGTGCACCCCACCAATCCACTCTTCCTCTGTGTCTGTTCAGAAAGAGGCAGGCCTTCCTTGGGCATCAACAAAGCATGGCTTATCAAGTTACAGCAAAACTAAGCACCTCCCCTTGTATTATGGCTGGGCAAGGCAATCTAGTATGAGGAATAAGTTCCCAGGATCCAGCCAAAGCCTTAGAGACAGCCCCTGTTCCCATTTTTGGGAGTCCCACAAATAGATCAGCTACCCAACTGAACTATCGCATACAAGTAGAGGGCCTAGGTTGTTCCCATGCAGGCTCCCTGGTTGTTGGTTCTATGAGCCCCTATGAGTCAGATTAGCTGCTTCTGGGAGTTGTCTTGTGATGTTCTTGACCACCCCCACCCCCACTCATAAAATCCTTCCTTTCTCTTTTCAGCAGGATTCTCTGAGTTCAGACTAATGCTTGGCTGTGGGTCTCTGCATTTCTTTCCATTAAATGAAGGTTATCTAATGACAATTGGGGTAGTCACCAATCTGGAAACAGGAGAGGGCCAGTTCAAGCTCCATATCCACTATTGCTAGGAGTTTTAACTGGGGTCATCCTTGTAAAATAATGGGTGTTTCCCTTGCACCAGGTTTCTACCTGACTCTGAAATGCCCCCTGTTCCAATCTTCTCTTTCAGTACTGTCACCCTCCATCCAACCCCAACTCAGTCCCTCAGGTCCCATCCTCACCCACCCCAGTCCACCCAGGAAATCACTGATGTGGGATGTCCTTCTGTTTATGTGTTGATTTTATTGGTTGATGAATAAAGCTGTTTTGGCCAATGGCTTAGCAGAATACAGCCAAGCAGAAAATCCAAACAGAGATATAAAAAGAGAGTAGGTGGAGTCAGGAGACACCATGTAACTGCCGACCAGAACCTTACCGGTAGGCTACAGCCTTGTGGCAATACACAAATTAATAGAAATGGGTTAATTTAGATGTAAGATAGAAATACACCCAATTCATCAACCAAGCAGTGTTGTAATTAATATAGTTTCTGTGTAATTATTCGTGTCTTGGTGGCCAGGAAATGAACGAGTCGTCTCCTTTTGTAAACAAAACACATTTGAGGAGCAGTGGAAAAACACACTTTTTGTTTTGCTGGATTGGAGACTGAGATATAATTTGCCAATATTAGTCACACACTTGTTAAATTGTTGAAAAAAACACTAACTGCCTACATTCCTTGATGCACTGGATCTGGGATGTGGGCTACCAAGTCTCTTAGGAAATGTCAAGAAACACAGTGACTACTTGGGTAATAGTCATGTGTGTGCAATGTGACATCCTACCACAGGTGGAACAAACAGGGTGAGTAGAGAAGAGTGAAGAGGAAGAGAGTAAGAAATAAGGAAAGAGAATAAGAGGAAGAGGAAAGAGAAGGAAGAGGAGGAGAAGGAGAAGGAGGAGGAAGAGGAAGATTTCTCTAGTGTAAACAAATAAAATGGAAGGCTGAAGACTGTATCTAAAAGAGAAACTAATTCATCAATACATTTCCATCGTACCATATGTGATATCTCCAAATGTCTTTAAACTGTTCATCCTGCAGATGGCTCCTGCTATCTGGCAAGGCTTAATAAGCAAGACATAGAAGCCATCCAACTCAAATGATAGCCTCATGTTCTTGGGACATATTTGCAAATTTGGGTATTTAATGACTTTGGTGGTAGTCACGAATCAAAATGTTCATTTCAAATTTCAATTGGAAACTTCTACCAAATAAGATGAAGCCCCAAGTCAACATTGTTCCCTACACATAGCTGTTTGTATTCATCATTTAGTGCCTGTCATAATGAAGCAGAGATGGAGTGTTCTTACATGCCTGCTTCTCCTCCACCATGGCCCTCTCACAGGTGAACAGTGGGAACCAGATTTCTTATCTTTCCCTTTTCCCCCAGTCACTTCATGAACTTAGACTTCTATCTCCATCAATCCTCAGATACTCTTTTCTTTAGAGTCTGCCGGCCTGGCATAGATGCACTTACCTAGTTTTCCAGGATGTTACCTGAAATGGTCGCCCTAAAGCAGCCCTGCTCACTGCAACCAGCAACTCTTTCTCCGATGTTTGGATTTCTTAGCACTATCCAGCATTAGCAAGGAGGAAAGAAATGCCTCTAACTTTTGCCCCTTCTTTTTCCTCCTCTCCATCTTAAATACATGTACCTATTTCCCATCTCTTCAGATTCACCACATATGGTAAAATCATAAAGAGCAAAGGGCCACAAGTAAGGATTTGAGGGATGAACTTCCAGGATAAGGATGTTTCATTAACTCAGAAATCACATTCTAATGTTCAAGAGAGTTTCAGAATTAGGTGCATTATTTCCCCTCCCCCTCTTTCCTCCATTACCCTCAGAACTCCATCACTAGCCCCAAATATTTCCACTTCCCTGATGCTTGGTTAGAGCTGAAATTTCCTTCATAGTCAAGATAAATTTATTTTTCTTTTTCTTTTGATCAGTTAATTACCATTTGACCATGTACTTAAAGGTTTGAAACTTTTTGTTCTATTTTTCTTATCCTTTACTATATTTTCTTACTGCTTTAACCTTCTGAAAATTACTTTACCACCCTTTGAGCATAGTTTAAAGGATAAGTTGGCACAAGTGCAGTCTTTCCATTACACTGAATCTTTATTATCCAAACACAATTACATATGCTGGGGACATTTTTTGTTAATGATCTTCCTTGAATATTCCATACATACACACAGTAAATATGATGACTCTCAACCTGCCATCTTTTATCCCCTCCCATCTCTATCAACCCTTCTATCTTCCCTATCAGTCCCATTCCCAAATTCATGGCTTGGCTTTACTTTGATGACCCGTTTAGTTTAAACAGCCTTTGTGTAACCACTGAATTGGAGTTATCCAATGTACAGTTGGTAAGACCATTAACAGCTTTTCTCCTTGACCATCCTATATCAGGTTCTTAGATTACAAAGAGCAGCAAGAAGAAGTTACAAGTTGATTGCTCTATGACCTGCAACCAAAGAATGTAAGGTCTTCAGCAACAGAGTTTCATCATTTAGTTCTGGTGGGTCACAAGGAGGAACAGCCAGAATCTCTGGGACCTTTCCTAGCCAGGAATTTCTTAGGATATGTTCCATTCCTGGACTGAAGCTTCTTTTCAGTAACCCTCAGCTTCTAGTAGCACCTCTCTCCAGCTATCCAGGGCACACCCCTTCAAACTTTTTATTAAAAAAAATGTTTTATTTTTTATTTGCTTATGTGATAGTAGATTTCCATGTAGCTTTTCATACTTCCTTCATCGGGTCAGCCCTTATGGTAGTTTGAGTAAGATTGGTCCCCATGGGCTCATATATATTTGGAAGCCTAGTCACCTGGAAGTTGAACTGGTTGAAATAATTAAAAGGATTGAGAGGTGTGGAATTGTTGGAGGAAGTGTGTCCCTGGGTGTGGTTTTTGACTTTTCAAAAGCTCACACCAGGCTAAGGCTCACTCTGCCTAATTATAAAGGAGCTCTCAGCTACTTCTCCAGAATCAGGCCTGCCTGCATGCTTCCATGCTCCTACAATGGCGATAATGGACTCAACCCTGAACACTATAAGCAAGCCTCCAATTAAACGTTTTCTTTTATAATAATTGCCTTGGCCATGGCGTCTCTTCACAGCATTAGAATAATAACTAAGACAACCTTTTTTCTGTCCCCTCATATTCTTTACTCCCACATTTTCTCCCTGTTTAAACCTTTCTACACCCCTATTATTCCTCCTCTTGTTTTCCATATCACTTGCATTCCTCTAGTTCTCCTATACACTGTATAGCATGTGGTAGGAATTTTAATAAGCAAATATAGCCTATTTTCTCCTGAGCCTCTTCATGGAAAATATGCATAAATTTACCTATGTTTCAGATAAGATAGTCTTCCAAAATCCCACTTATCTTTCCAAGACAATCAATAGCAATGTTTAGTGAATGGAATTCTAGACATCTGCAAAAATCCAATTGCCCAGAATTTAGTCTTCCCGTAGAAAGGAGAAGCTGTCTTGGGAAGCAGATAAACCTCTATGGCAGCTTACAGAGGATGTCACAAGCAGCCACAAGTCAGTAAATAAAGGCACAGAAAGGAAACTATTACAAGAAAATGAAGAACAGAGTCTTGTCATTGCCACTCATCTATTTGATTGCTAGTCACATATAAGCATACATACACAAGCCATGATGGTAGGGGAGGGGGCAGGGTCTTCAGTGATCATTTACACCACAGTTTAGGGTCAAAGCACTGCAGGCAGAAGCCACACAGCTTCTCTTGTATCAATGAGCTCTACTGATTTTTGTAGCTTTGTAGCCATTTCCTAAGAGAAAAGAAAAATCACTCAGGGAAATGAATGCATGTAGACAAGATTCTTAAAGGTTGTTCTTTCAATCACTCCACCCATCAGCCTCTTCTAAATCAGGTTAAACTCACTGTGGTGGTTTAAAAAAAATGGCACACCAAAAGGAGTGTCACTATTAGGAGGTGTGGCCTTGTTGGAGGAAGTGTGTTACTTTTGGGGCAGGCTTTGAGTTCTCTTTTTCTCATGCTTCTATCAGTGTGTAACAGTCAGTTGACTTCCCATTGCCTAGAAGATGTAGAACTCTCAGCTCCAGCACCACATCTGCCAGCATGCTGCCATGCTCCCCATCATGATGATAATGAAGTAAACCTCTCTGAAACTGTAAGCAAGCCACCCCAATTATTTGTTTTCTTTATAAGTGTTGCCAAGATCATGGTATCTCTTCACAGCTATAAAAAGGACTTCTGTACATTACCATCAGCAGTGGAGAAAGGTTCATTTCCCCTACATTCTTACCAGCATTTGTTACTGGTATCTTCTCAGTGATAAACATCCTGACACAGGTGAGATGGAATTTCACAGGTTTTTTAGATTCATTGTTTTTACTCATGTATATGTATGTGTGTATGTATATTTTTAAAAATTCATTTCCATTTCACACATAAGTAAACAGATACTAATGACTTTTTCATACTGTCTCTAACATTGTGCATTATTGCTGTCATTTCTTTCTATAAAAGCTTAGATTTTGGTCAAGTGAAAACAAAAACAAAATACTAAGCATGATACCTTGCTTCTCTGATTTCAATCATTGAATACACTATCAGCCCTTGCTATAATTATACTCACATTTCAACCTTGTGAAGGAAGAAAAGAAAAAAGGGAAAAGAAGAGATTCCTACAATGCAGGTGTTACTTTTCTGTCAATAGATGCTGCCACTGTCCGTCCAATGGGGATGATTCTTCTTTCCTCATTTGAATACTTTTAATCTAGTCTGTCAACTCAGTGAGTGACTAAGCCAAAACCAGGAGTGGTGAGAGATAATTATTTTGTGATTTTTTGTTTGTTTGTTTGTTTGTTTTTCCTTTTTAACAGGGCCTATTTGCCAAGCAATCAGACCAGGAAGAACTAAAGCTAAGGACTTAGCAACAATAATTGTAAGGAAGAGAGAAAACTTAGGAACTTTAGAGAGCAGTTAGACCTTGAACTAAGTGCTAAGTAATATTTCTGTACACTGTAAAGATGTGTCTCAGCCTAAGGCACCTTCTCATTGGTTTAATAAAGAGCTGGATGGCTAATAGCTAGGCGGGAGCTAATAGTCAAGACTTCCAGGGAGAGAGAGGAACTCAGGAAGAATTTGAGGCATGTGGGATTAAGCCAGGGAGTTGCAGAGCAAGTCCTTGGATTTACAGAATGGAGGAGAGTTAAAGAACCACAGGGCAAAATGTAGATTAATAGAAGTGGGTTAAGTTATAAGAGCTGGTCAGATATAAGCCTAACCCAAGGCCAAGCTTTTAAAATTAATAATAAGTTTCCATGTCATTATTTGAGAGATACAGATCCCCAAAACAAAGTCTGATGACAGATAAGAACATCTTCAGCTCTTGCAAAGGACCTAGGTTTGGTTCCGACCACCCACATCAGAAGGCTTACAACCATCTGTAACTACAAATGTATGGGATCAGAGAGACACACTATAGTGTCCATGGGCACATGCACTCAGCTAGTACACACGCTCAAGCAGACACACGCACACACGCATACATGAGTAAAAATAATGAATCTAAAAATATGTGAAATTCCATCTCACCTATGTCAGGATGTTTATCACTGAAAAGATACCATTAACAAACGTTGGTTGTTGGTAAGAAGGTAGGGAACTGGACCTTTCTCCACTACTGATGGTAATGTACAGAAGTCCAGCTAGTATGGAAATAAGTATAAATGTCCAAAACTACAAAATGGCATAGTTAGGCATTCATGGATATACATCAGAAGGACTCTAAGCCATTACATCACAGGCACTTGTACATTGATATTTATGGCATACTAACGATAAACAAGTTATAAAACCAACTTATGTGCCCATCAACAGATTAATGCATAAAGAAAAGAAAGTGTGTAGACACACAAAGAAAATTGAAATTAAGTCATTTTCAGGAAAAGCAGATAAAATAAGGGCATATCAAGTGAAATAAGTCAGAATGTCTTCTGTCATCTGTAAGTATGAGGCTTAATACATATACGAACATTCACACATGTATGTACATGTATGTACATATGGCATGAGTGGGAAAGGAGGGGAACTAGTAAGCAGAGATCATAGAGGCAGGAAAGGCAGTACCATAGTCCATTCTGGCAAAATGTCTTTATGAAACCCATCACTGTGAATAATGAATACTTACCAAAGAAAGCTGAAAAATACCTCTCTTCTGAATATTTACCTAAAATATTTGAAAATAATATCTTATTCCTTCTTTGTGTAGTTTCCTGATAATATTTTTTGCCATGTTTATACATCAGTGTTGATATTTTCAGTAGCAGGTATGATTTTCCAGCTCCTCATCATAGGTCACAATCTGACACATTGCTTGTTTCCTGCCTTCAGCAAGCATCTTGAAAAACTTAGAGCTGACCCTAGTTCTACAGCTTAGAGAAGATTTTAGTTCTACTACCACGCTTAATGTTTTTGTCCCACCAGAAGTATTTGGGATCGTCTACTACAAAGATATCATTTTTCCATTGTTTACTTAATTCATACTCACCTTTTGAGCCTTGAAATAAACAAGCAGAGCGTAGCATATCCTGGCACCACATCAAAATTAAGCATCTTGATCATTATAGCTGACAATATTTTATATTTTTAATGTTTCTCTCTTGTCATGATTTGTGCGCATGTGTGTGTGTTTGTGCTCGTATGTCTGTGTTTGTGTGTGCATGTGTTTATATGTGTGTGTTTGCGTGTGTATGTGTTTGTGTGTATGTATATGTGTATATGCATGGGCTTATGTGTGTGCTTATATGTATGTGTGTTTATGTGTGTGCTTCTATGTATGTGTATTTGTGTTTAGGAATTTGTGTGTTTGTATGTGTGTGTGATAACTAAGATCCACCATAGTAGCTTTTAAGCTCAGAGGTCAAGTAGCATATCTGATAAGTTATTAAACATATCTATGTGTAGCTATGGAAAATAATCAATGAAGATTGGTAAAAAAAAAAGAAAAGAAAGAAAAATAATGAATAGAATTTTAAAAGCCAGCCTAGTCTTGTGATGCATTGCCTTGGTTAGATACCTCACAGGAAGGAACAAGTATGCTTATTTTATTTTATCTGGTTTTGTCAGGACTGTACTATAGAATATCTTTTTTAATGTGATGCATAAAATATTTAAATTTCACAAATAAGCTTTTCTTCTCCCTTTTATTCTGTAAGCTATAAATATTTAGTACTTTATTCCTTTCATATATTCTAGCAGAAGCTAATTTGTCTTTTCCACAAACAGATAAGCAGGGCTAGAATCTGTGTGAATGGGTAGTGTTAGCATTTGTGTTTCCTAATCTTGGCTAAGCACTTGCATCTATCAAGGCCATGTGTTTTCTTTCAGCTCTCTCCTATTCTTTTTCATTTCCTTTCTCAATAGCATTTTTTCTTTGGCCTTATTCTCTTTTCTTTATAATGCCGAGGCAAGAAAGCCAGTAAATATCATTAACAATTTAAATGTCATACTATGAAGTTGAAAACAGAAAAGTGACTAATGCTTATGATTTACTTTTGTTTTTCTTATTCAGTTTTTATTTTCTATGTTGGTCCCATTGTAATTTCCTCTTTTCCTTTAACTATGTCCACTAAATATCAACTTAACCTATTTTCCATGTCATTTCACATGTTGGAAATTTCAAACTAAACTAGATGCTCAATTCATTTAGGACTCCCTGAATGAATAATGGTTTAATGAATGAATGAATTAGTAAGTGATTATTTATTGAGGTTACATGTTGAAAGAATGACTCCTAAATGAATTGACTATTTGGTTTAAATGCTCTTTTATGAACTAACAATATAGAAGATGACTAAATTGAGATCTTACAATTATGAAGTTTAGATATTTTCACATAACCATAGGGAAAAAAGGATAATATAAACAATTAAATCAACAAAGTATATATGGACTCTGGAAAAATTATAAAATATATTAAACATAAATAGCTGCAGGCAATTTTATGAGAAAGGTTTCTACTTTGAACACAGCCATGGTTTTAACTGTGCTAGATTCTTTTAGAGGAAGGGGACAAGGAAGGAGGCAAGGATGAAGGAAGGGAGGGAGACATAATAAGGAATTGCCTAATGTAATGGGTATATGCTGGAAAATATGCAACTCTCAGGGCAGCATGCCAGGTGTGGTAAGAGTTAATATTTTAATTTTGTGGTGCAATCAAGTCTGAAGACAGAATACCTCCTTCCTCATGAGACTATAATGTCTTTTGACACTGACTTCTAATTGGATAAGGTCTAAAAGATCACCTCTGATTGGATAAGGACTGTCTGTATTATGGAGAGGAATTTTCTTTACTCAGAGTCATTAATTCAAATGTTAATCATATCGCTATTTAGACTAGTGTTTAACTTAACAACTGAATGTGATAGTCTAACCAAAGTGATACATAAAATTAACACAGGCATATTTGTGGGGGG
>LOEQ01016776.1:0-12571 GCA_001685075.1 Bramus lutescens | reverse complement strand
GAACATCACAATCTAAAAGCAAAAGACTAGTTAAGACCAAAAAAAAAAAAGCCGAACAAAGTAATATAAGACAAAAATTTAATTTGTATTGGACACAGAGCCTACCCCTAAGAGTGCTTTGTATGCCCAGTATGACTGCCCTTGGAGAGGATTAATTTTCCATTTGCAAGCAGTTGTCAGTTGGAGATAGCTTCTTGGTTAGGGATGGGAACTTGGGTCTTCTTCCCCTCCTCAGCGCTGGGACTTGTTAGACTTGAACCTGTGAAGACCCTGCGGTGCTTCCAGTCTCCGTGAGTTCATATGTGCCTCAGTCCTGTTGTTTTTGGAAGACAGTGTTTCCTTGGCGTCATCCATCTTGAAAACAAGTATTATTATGTCTTAACTACTACTAAACACCAAAGAAAGTGAAATGTCACATTGAAAATCTGCATTGTTCATCTAAAAAAGCTTATAAGGTTTTCAGCACTGCCTTTACTGGTGTGATTACTAAGATGATTTATCAAGTGATTGCAACCTTTAAACACAATACAAATAAGGCGATGAAGAGATTGACCCACATGTAAAGTGTTCTCTGTGATGTCACAGAGAGTAAAGAAATGTGTAATTTCAGGTATTGTTTTCTATTAGTTGAAAACTTAAAAACATACTAAATCCCGTATTAGATAAGGGTTGATAAAGACAAAATGGAAATCAAAGACAGCCGGGCATCACCAGAAGCAGAATGTTCCTTTAATTAGAACAACTAAGGAGCCACAGTCTCTGCATGGAAGTGGAAGCTGTGCACACAAGGGCTCAGAGGTTTTGTAGTATAGGAAAGGGGGAAACTTAGGGGATGGAAGAGTCGAGCTGCAGTTCCCTTGCAGTCTGGAAGCTGTAGATACCAGTGGGATTTGATACGTGGGTCCATCAGACGCTTACACAGGAGTTAAGTTAATTTGTCTCTCCAGAGTTTTTCAGTACATATGAGGCTTTTTGTTTATTAACCCTTTAGCGGGGAATAGCTTTTGGTTTTAGTTAAAATTTCCATTTATTAAAGCGGATTTGTACGTGGATATGTAAGTGTAATGCACATATGCTATACTAAGTATCATCCCGATTACCAAGAGATGTGAATGCATGACCTTGTTATCAAAAGACAGATACCAGTGACCACATCAAAAATATGAACAAGTAAAAATAGGTCAGGAGACTCCAAAGTGAACAGGGATAACTCCTTTTGGGATAATGTGGTTTCTTTTAAAAATGAGACTTTAAAAAAAATGAGACTTTTAAGGTACTTAATAGTATGATCTTTTACGGCCTTTTTTTTCAGATATCTTTATTGATATTTTACTCCAAAAGAATAGTCTGTCAGATACTCTAGACCTTAGCCAAAGTTTGTTGCCCCAACATTGCAAATGATACTCTGGGTGACTGCCCAGGTAGCCAGCTGTCCCTGTAATTTCTTGCAGCTTTTGGAAGTCTCTTGCTAGCACTTTCTGCTTACTCAGGTAATATTATTTTCCTTCTCAGGTCTTTGAAGGAGTTGAAGACTAGATAGTCATAGCTACTTTCTTCTCAAAACTTAGCTAAGACATTTGTAGTATAAGATTTAAATGCCTCAGGATAGGACAACATTAAAATAATCTCTGTTATTATTAGACTGGACTTTTATCATGTGTTTCTTGCTTGATGTTGTTCATATTGGTTGTAGTTCTATTTTTTCTGAGTGTTTTTGCCTTTCCATTCTCCTTGAAACAACTTGATATTTGTCTTTATTGTATAGAGTTTTGTATTAGGTTTATAATCCTCTTATTCAGATTAAAGGGTAAAGTATTGTGGGAATGAATTCAGCCAATAGTCTTTTGGGTACTGGCCCATTAGGGTGTGGTTTTATGTACTATGTGTGGATTGGTAAGGGCAGTTGGAAAGTGTGATCACTCTTTTGGATGGTAGTCAGAGTTTTGTTCACAGCTTCAAGTACCCACAGGTGACCACAGCTCTCTACCCTTGTTGTGAGTTTTTCCCCAAACAAATGTTTGCTATCCTTTATTCCTGGCTCACCTGGACTTCCCTATTTGCATCTACAGAGGAATACCTTGCTCAGCCTTGATACAGGGGTGAGGGGCTTTGTCCTTCCTTAGCTTTAAATACCAGATTTTGTTGACTCCCCATGGGAGGCCTTACCCTTACTGAAGAAAGGATGGGGGTTGGGTGGGAAAAAGGCAGGGGAGAAGGGAGGGAGCAGGAACTATGGTTGGCATATCAAATGAAAAAAAACTTTTAAATAAAAAATTAAAAAATAAATAAAATTAGTATAAAATATATGGTTCACACACTCTGTAAGAAAATAATTTATAAAATTATGTAATGAGCAAAATACATATTTAGAGCATAGACAATTCTTCCAAAATAACGAGTAAATTTGGAGACAGTATATCTCTTGTTTTAAAATATTGAAGTATGTATTTTTATGAAAAAGTAACTCTTCTTTCATGATGATAGTAGAATTATCAAAATCAGAATGTTTTAATATTAATGTATTGATTTCTTTCTGTATGCTGTGATTACCATTAATGAATAAAGAAACTTTGGACTTATAGCAGGGCCGAGCTTCGGTAGGCGGGGAAAGCTAGACTGAAGGCTGGGAGAAGAAGGGGTGGAGTCAGAGAGAAGCCATGTATCCCCGCCAGACACAGATGCCCGGAACTTTACCTGGTAAGCCACAGCCTCATGGCGATACACAGATTACTAGAACTGGATTAAACTAAGATGTAAGAGTTAGCCAATAAGAAGTTGGAGCTAATGGGCCAAGCAGTGTTTTAAGTAATATAGTTTCTGTGTAGTTATTTTGGTTCTGGGCAGCCTGGATGAAGAAGCAGCTTCCTCCAACAATGTATTTTCTATAATATTATCATCTATCTTCAAGTGTCATTGGTTGTTTTAGTGAATTTCATTTAGTTATTTTTAATTCTTTAAATTCAAACTTCAGAGCATGTAAATTATTTAACTGTCAGATTTCTTTTTCTTACTTTAACTGTTTTGGAATTGAAGTTTTCTACACTAGGTATTTAGGTTTTTAATGAACTGTCCAAAGTCCAATTTGAGTTGGGCATCTTTGGAAGGAGTGTCACCAAGCCAATCTCCATTCCCCGCTGGATCACAGCTGAGACACACAGGTTACCTTTTCCATGCTAAGCATGCTAACTTTGAATATTTGGTTTAAAATGTTGTTTGTCAAGATTCTGTGAAGAACATCGCCTTCCCTTTGTAATTAATAAGCAGTTTTTAGAGTGACGACCACAGGCTCATAGCTACTCCTGCTTTTCTTAAATGTTTGATAAGGAATTTTCTCACCTACTCATTTCCCTGTGTCATCATCTCTTCTAAATTTACTTCATGACATTCACCTTCAGTTATAATTTGTTAATAATTTCTCTACGTTTCCTTTCTCTATGCCTTAATTTCTTAAAATATACAATTGATTAACATCTACTAATATTACTAAGTACTTCAGTAAGCAGATTGTTCCAGTCTTGGCTTGTAAAAACACCTACACAGTATTTAATGTGTCTGTTTGATAAGTTTTCCTTATTATTTTCTGGGTCATCTTGTACTTTCTGTACTCTTATCCATTAGCTGCTGTTTCAAGGGGGTTGGTTCTCAGAAGTAGTTTTGGCTCCATTTGTTAGGAAGGATTTAAGAGATATTTTTCTGCTCAGACAGTGTCTTTCTCCTTGTAAGTTTTTCTCACTTTTTGTCTTCTCAAGGGTTTCAAGTACATAATCAAACTGTGGCTATGCTGCTTTTCACAGCATTTTAGAAATTATTCTTTGACATTCCAGAACCAATATTCATGTCCTTGCTTTAATTTCTTGTATATGTAATGTAGGTCTTGTCTTTTTATTGTGTTTAATTTAGATAATGTTATATATTTAATTGGTTTTTCAAAGTGAAGTCTCTTTTTGATTTCACAATTTTCACCCCAGAGAGTGGAAATCTGAAGAACTCACCGTCAGGCAAATTCATCTTATGTCAGCTCATTAAAATTGCGATTTAAGTAAATCCTTCAAAATTGTGACTGACCATTTCCCCGTGTTCAAGCTGATTTAGACATGATGCTCTATGTTTGCTGGTTCTCCAGCTTTGATGCAGCATTTTGTCTGAAACTTTAGTTCACTGATGTTCCAAGAAAGTATAAATTTCAGCTGCTTCACGAATTTTCTTATAAGGAAGTAGTGATCGTATCAATGCTGGAGGATGGAGAAATTTTTTGGATGGGACATGGCGGTTGCACTCCTGAAATTACCTCTTTTGTAGCTATCTGCCGAGACTTGGACAGAATAAAGCCTTTCAAAGTTCCAGCATGGGAGAGAAGAACTTATTTTCTCCAGTGCTGTACTCACTGGTGAGTTTTCCCTCACCATGCTCATATAAGCACCTTTACTAAACTCAATGTGTAAATACAGAATAAAAAAAAAAGACATGAAAATTAGCAAGAGACTATTTGGGAAGAAGGGTTTGAGCAAGAGAAACAAGGGGGCAGAGAATGTAATGGACAAGGTGTGGATCAAAATATAGTGTATACATGTGTGGAATTGCCAGACAGGAAATAAAACAAAAAGGACCAATCAGCAGAAATTTAAAGTGATATTTAAAAGACAAGAAGCCAGTTATGTAGGTTGGAATAATAAAAATTTCAGAATGTATACATATATGACATGGAGAAGCACATAGCACAGTCAAGGACTGGAAATTCCTATAGGTGATAAACAGGAGGTGTCAGAGTCTAAGAAGAGACTAAACACAGAGTTCTCAGCAGCTTACATCCATAGTGTGAACGTTGTTTTCAAGTATAAACAAGCCATACAGTGGTTTTAGGCTAGGTCACAACAAAGAATTTAGGGGATTTAAAACTAACATCTTAACTGCCATATGGAAAATGAGATGGATGATGTCAGTTAAATATGAGACGTTCACACTACTCCAGGAGAAAAATGCTGACAATTTTCACCAAAAATCAAGTATGAAAATGGAATGCACATTGTGAGAAGCAAATTGAGAGTGATTTAGGTCAAATGGCTTAAATGAGGGGTTAAAGGTACGAAAGTATCAAAAGTCTCTCTGCTGACATGCATGACTGGATAGGTAATGGCCGTACTAACTTGGAATTGTCTGGATGTCTGCTAGAGGAGGAAGATATAATGAAGCGGGGAAGAAATTGATAGGTTAGTTTGTTGTATTAAGCATGAAATAGCTTAGAGACAGCCAGAAGGATGTTTGAAATGGGCAATTAATATGCAGTTATAGAGCTTGGAATTATAGAGAGGTTGGAGTTAATGAGAGGAAAATTCTGGCTCTTTTTTTCAAATAAATTTAAATAAATATAAGTGCCCAAGGCCTGCAAAAATTGGGCTTTTCAGCATTCCATCATGGAGGAGAATTTATTTTTTTCAGTGGTGTAGCCACTGATTTTGACCCCCCCGGTCTCATAAAAGTATCCCTTAGTAAAGTCTGTGTAGCTTAGAGAAATAAAATTAAACTCTAAAGTAGTGATATATCTGTTTATTTTGGCTCTTCCCAATAAAAGCACCATATGCTAGCTATCATGGGAAATAAATAAAGAGACTTACAGTTATTAAATGTAGATCATTTATGAAACTGACATAGATGATTTCTTTTTTCCTTATTCACATGTGTTTATTGACATTTTCCATGGAATTACTAGCATTTATGGAAGCTAGTAAGTTACTCTGACGTCAGTTTAAAAGAGACAGTGCAGAACTGTAAGCTCAGGTTTTTGTTGTTTAGAACTTGTGCTCTTTATATACCAACTAGAATACAAACACATGTTTTTCTATTTCTTCATAATGAGAACTAACGAAGAAAACTAAACAAGTTCCAGGTTGGATGCGAACGTAGCAATGTTGCTATGGGAACCTGCCCAGGCTTACTAGGCTCACCTGTCCTTTGGAAGCTCTACTCACTTCTGATATACTGCATCTATTCTTACAGAGTAGCTAAAGACAAGGTTGTAAAAGTTGATAAGCATTTTCATGTATTTCCAGATATGATTATTGAAACAAAATTTTAGTTTGCTCAGCAAATTTAAATAGTCTAAGTAGTTGTCTTATAACCAGGTGGGAAATCAAGAGTTATGGATTCATAATCATTAGGTGTTTCTCACACAGAAACTTGGATATTGGGGTATTTAAGTTATTCACTAAGTTAAGAGCTAAGCGGTTGATCAAAATTCTGAAGGTGTTTATTATTAAAATTAGCTGGAGTGCTGGTATTTGCTCTGCTTGCTATTTCTGGCAGGGATAGGGTAATGAGAAACATCTTTTCCTAAGAGAACGTTTCAGAATGTGGGCCTGCATTTCATAAGCTATTCTATTAGCTTACTCCATCCCATCTCATTCAGAATACAATGTGTGTTTTCCATCCTGTATCCTTATGAATTTTAGGGGGGGGGAAGTAGAATTATTATATGAGCATACAAGAAATATCCTTTTATGACATAATAAAATTATTTCATTATCATTTCAAAATAGCACATGAATATTTAAATAATCTCTGGTTTGGACACAAATTCTTTTGCACCATTCAGATTTCAATCAACATCTAGACTAGCAACAAATGACTGAAAAGATTTTAAATAGTGACATTGCCCTTAAAATAAAATCCAGTGGTCTTCTCAATGTCCTAGGAAATAATTTTGGAATGTTAAAATTTTAGAATAAAAAATAAAATAGCACGAGGTATTTCCTTCTCAATCTAAAAGGAGAAGAGAGGATTTGAAGAGAAAGATGAAGTATGATATTGGGGTATCAGGGTTTGCCTTTAAGAAACTGGATGTATGCATTCATCATTCTTTTATTTTTGTGTTTTGTTTTCAAGAATGTTCATGTAAGTCTAAAAAAATCTAATGATTAGCCTAAGCTGCTCTAATTCCTAACAAAGAATAGAAAACACAAATCTCACCACAGTTTCTAAACATTTACAGATCTCTGAAGATGACTGGGTAACACACAAATGGCTTTAACATAATCTGACACCTTTATTAATTTACAATTTATGGAAATTGAGGAAATAAAATATATAAAGTAATTATAATAAATATTTTTTAACAAATAATCAGCAATGCCTACTTTGGTTATATATTCATAGTTACAAACACTGTATTGACATTTGCTTATTTATTCGAGTGTACTGTCATTTGGTTTAAGCTCAATATTTTTACCAAGATATATTTGGGGTGGTTTACATTTGCCTGGTTTATCTTTTTTAATGGATAAATAAAACTATTTAAATTGAAAAATTTAAATTTCAAAACATAATGTTATTTTAATGCGAATTTATCAAAAGGAATGATAAATTGTTGGGGGAGAATGCAAATGACATTTCTATAAGACTATGTTCTAGGTATCTTACTGCCAATGATCTGGTTATTTTTTTATTGCTATTTC
The DNA here is from genome assembly GCA_001685075.1 of Bramus lutescens. Classification (NCBI taxonomy): domain Eukaryota; kingdom Metazoa; phylum Chordata; class Mammalia; order Rodentia; family Cricetidae; genus Bramus; species Bramus lutescens. The sequence goes on along the minus strand of LOEQ01016776.1, from coordinate 5,123 downwards.
AACCATCCTTTCTTCATTTGTTTAAAGTATTTGTTTTTCTCTTTATTAATTTTTGGTTAGCATACAACTAAATGCATTTCATTATAAAACATAAACACATATATTACTTTAGCTTGTTTTTATTAAATCCAAATATTGTTCCAACTCTTCTTTCCATCTGATCTTATTCCTTCAGCAAGTAGTGCCCCCTTAAGTTTTCAGGATACAAATATTCCCTTGATCTACCCTCTCCTTTCTCTAGAGATATCTTCCTCTCATAGTTCTCTTCTATCATGTTTACCTACACACACACACACACACCATTCAAACTTTTATTCTGCATATGAGATAAAAATATGATACTTATTTCTCTTGCATTTGTTTTTATAAGGCCAAAGTCATTGGGCAGCTCAAGCTGACCTGGAACTCACTTAGAAGCCCAGGTTGTACTTGAATGCCCGTCAATGCTACTGCCTTAGCCTCCCAAATCCTGAAATAATAGGCAGACGCCATTATACCTGGCTCTGAAATTTGTCTTTCTATGTTTTGTCGGATGAGGTCTTTCTTTTTCTCTGACTAGGAGTGATAAAGTGCAGGATCTTGTGAATGTCAGGCAAGCTTTGTATATAACTGAACTGTATTCCCAGCATATCATTTCACAATTGATTCAACTTTTCCCAACCACGTCTGTTCTACTAGTACCAAGGAAATTGTGTTGTATGTATCATAAATTTACCATCTTAGTTCTGTACCAATTATTTTCTCCAACTATTTCCTAAAGAACTTAAAAATTAAGAAACAGTTGCTTGTCTTTTTAGCTATTGTTATTTACACAACTACCAGTATAGGGAATTTTAAAAATACTTTGTGTGTTTCCATGTTATGCTTTGACTTCACTAGTGTTCCGGTCAACAATCCAGTTCAGTGTTTCCTATCAGAAGAGTCTTCTAATAATAAATTCTTTCAGCTTTGCTTACCTCAGACGGCCACATTTCACCTACATTTTATATATGATACTGCTAGATACAACATACTTTGCTGATGATAATTTTAATTTCAGGGCCTGTAAATGCTGGCTCCATTGCTTCTGGTGATTAACCGTTAATTCTATTGCTTTCCTATTACATAAGGAGTCATTTGATTCTGTTACTACTTTTTACACTTTATCTTTAGCATCTAAATTTTGACTCACTCATGACTCGGTGTGGATCTCTTCACGCTAATCGCAGTTTTATCTTGTTCTTGTCTTACTAGTACTTTTCATTATAGAGAAGAAGCTTTTGGTAAGATATTTTTTCCATACTTTATTTTTTTGTCTATAGTTTTCCCATTACACAAATCTTAGTGTCCCTCATTTTTCGGCAGCTCTTCTTGCGTTTATTCTTTCATTTCTCTGATTTTACTTAGAATAACCTTTATTGATCTGTCATAAAATTGGCCAATTCTTTTGCCAATTCAAATTTTTTTGTAACTTCATTTAGTGAACATTTTATTCTGGCTATCATATTTTCAAGTACTAAGTTTCTATTCGGCTGTATTTAAAGAATGATTTTTCCCATAATATTTTGTATTTATGGTACACTGTCCCCATGTCTTCTCTTAATTTTTAGACATAATCTATTAACCCTCCTTAAATACATTCTTCAGGGCTTCTTTGAAGTCTTTGTTCACTAGAGATCAGTTCCAAACAGTTGTATTTTCTGAGTACAATCATAAAATTGTCTTATAGGTGGGACCTTTTAGCTCATCATGTAAGCCTCCTCACCAAAAGGATGTGTTTGGCTCTTTTGGTTTGCATGTTTATTTATTTATTTAATGACTTGGAAGAACTGACTCTTGGAATCTTTGTCTCTCTGAATGTGTCTGTGTGACCTTTGGCATACTTGCTCAGATTTATTTTCCTTTTTTTTTTTAAATATTTCAGCTCGACTAGAGGTTACCCACTGATCAGCATGATGTACTTATCTATATTTTGCTTGACTCGGGATTATCTATGAATCAGTGCGATGTATTTATCTGAAGTTTGTGTTCTTAGTGCCCTTACCCAGTAAACTTTTTGACCTTTATTTTTGTGTATATTTGTAGCTCAGAGACTGTAGTGAGAGACATTTTATTATTTTATTTTATTTGCGGCATGCACAGCTGAGTGTGAGCTTCCCATCCATTCACTCTTGAGGGACCATAGGCTTGACTATGTATAATCTTCTATGCCAGGGGTACGTGTGATTTCTCTTTTAAACTTGGTTTCTCAGGACTTGTCCCTATGTCAGAGTATTTGCTCATAAAATGTGCTTGACTTCCTACTGCCACTGAGACTCTTGCTCTTGGTTGATCCCTGTGAGATTACAGAAATGTTTTCCAGCTTTCTCTACATTCTGGCCTGAATGCTGCTAAGTGATGCAACCGACACAGCCTTCTCATTCGCAGGAGGTCTGAGACCATAGGAGAGCCAGGTGCTTCACACATCCTCTGATTATCTCTGCTAACATTTTGATGTTTAGCAGTTTTATGTTTTACAACTTATAGTGCATATGGCACTATAAACACATCTTCCTTGCTCTCCACTGAGACTTACTTTTTTCCTGCTAACATCCTTAGTCACGCAGCTCTCTTGTCCTCCTTTCATGTGTAGCTGGGGAACTAGTCACTGTTAATCACTGCCTCTCCACCTGGACTCTTGCCATAAGTGGAATCTCTGCTGGGTCTGAGGCCGTAAGGTGTTTCATAAGTGCTGTAACTGATGGTGCCACTGTCTGTATCTTAGTAGGTACAAGACTGAAATAAGCTCTGCTGAGATCAAAAGAGTGAAGACAAACTTTGTAGGCAAGGCAGGCAAGAAGATCATGGAAGTTACTTCCAAAGAGATGCCGTCACGAACAGAGAGCATTGGGTTATGTTGAGGGGATATTTCCAAGTTCATGCAGGTGTTGGCTTATTCCTGAGCCTGACCAGTTTCTGAGGATGTCCAGTTTAATGTCATAATTCAAGGACAGAGGATGGTAGGTACAGTTTGTGGAATTCTGAGCTCAAAGCAATGGAAAAATGTTTAAAAGAAAGTGAACTCCAGGAGTTCGGCTCAGTGCTTGACTGTGCGTCACTGCATTTGCTTCCATATTTACTGGACTTAGGTTCTACGATGTCAATTAGGCTAGTCACTAATCTGATTAAAGGGAAATGGTCTTTCAGACACGGTCTCCACTATTGCTGGGAGCCTTAGCTGGGGTCATCCTTATAGGTTCCTGAGAATTTCTCTACCATCAGGTTTCTCCCTGACCCCATAATGGCTCCCTCTATCAAAATATCTCTTTCATTGCCCTCCCTTCTACCCCCTCCCAATTTACCCAGGAGATCTTAACTATTTTCCTTCCTGCGGCCCTCCATGTGTGTCCCTCTTAAGGTCCCCTATTTTATCTAGCTTCTCTTAATTGTGAATTGCAGCTTGGTTATCCTTTGTTTTACATCCAATAGCCACTTAGGAGTGAATACAAACCGTGTTTGTTTTTCTGGGTCTGGGTAATCTCACTGAAGATTTATTTTTCTAGTTCCATCCATTTGCATGTGAATTTCAAGATGTATTTCCCCCCCCACTGAGTAATACTCCATTTTCTTCTTTGGTTTATGGGCATCTAGGTTGTTTCCAGGTTCTGGCTATTGCAAATAATGCTGCTTTGAACATAGTTGAGCAAATGTCTTTGTGATATGATTGTGCATCCTTTGGGTATATGCCAAGAGTGGTATTGGGTCATGAGGTAGATTGACTCCCAATTTTCTGAGAAACCACCATACTGGTTTCCAAAGTGGCTGTACAAGTTTGCACTCCCTCCAGCAATGGAGGAGTTTTCTCCTTACTCGACATCTTCTTCAGCACAAGCTGTGATCTGTGTTTAGTTGAAGAGAGGGAGGAGGGATCATATGAACAATGAGGGTCAAAAGCATGATGGATAAAACCACAGAGACAGCTGACTGTAGAGTTAGTGGGAGCTCATGGACTATGGATTGATGGCTGTGGAACCTCCATGGGACTGTACTAGACTCTTTGAATGTGGGTAACAATTATATGGCTTGATCTTTTGGCCCCCTGGTTGTTGTATCAGGCCCTATCCTAGGTTCATAAACTGGCATTTTGGAGTCCGTTTCCTATGATGGGTTACCTTGCTCAGCCTTGATATGGAGAATGGGGTGAGATTGGTCCTGTATCAAGTTGGTATCCCAGACCTTGTTGACTTCCCCAGGTAGGTAGGCCTTACCCCCTCTGAGGGCGGAAGAAAGGGAAAAAGGGAAAACTGGTGTTGGTATGTAAAATAAAAATTAAATTTTCTAGAATAAAAAATATGAATAAAAGAGAGAGACATTTATGAGAGAGATAGAGAGAGAAAGAGAGAGACAGAGAAGTGGGCAACAATGTCTCTTCAGACTCTAAGAGAGACATAAATAGATCTATATAGGAAGCAGAAACAGACAAGGTCTCCTGAGTAAATTGGGAGTGTGGGAGTCATAGGAGAGGGGAGAAGGGGAATGGAGAAAAATGTATAGCTCAATAAAAACAATAAAAAAGAAAAAAAAGAATGTCTCTTCACACATTCATCTTGCATCATGATGACTTATCTAAAATAAAGGATGGCACTTTGCAAATGCACTGATATAAGTATTTGTTTTCAAGGTACCCGACTCCCTCACTACCTAACAAAATGATACTGCTGATTTCTGAATACAGACTGGAGGAGACCAAGTTTTCTTGCCTTGCCTTTCCTTGCATGAATCTATGCTTTATTAATTTGGAGGTGAAGTAGAAGGTAGCACCATAAAATACTGTCTGTTGTCACTGCAATAAAGCTTTAACCCTGTGAATAAAGGCCAGGTTTAAACACCAAGACTTGATCCCTCCACATTTGTCTGCAAGAACTCCCATGACTGGATAGAATCAGAAATCCCTACAGGCTGTTGCCTCCGCCTCCATATTGAAAACAAAGCAGACAGGAGTGTCTCAGGCTTCTTGGCTACCCTGTCCTAATGAGAGCTCCTTGAGTAATTTTCATAAATCTCACAGGAAGAGGTATTGAGGATGGCTCTGTAACTTAATAAAATGAGATTTTCTTTTTTATATACTTTTTTATTAAAAATTTCCACCTCCTCCCATTTCCCTC
>LOEQ01016775.1:6459-18435 GCA_001685075.1 Bramus lutescens | reverse complement strand
GAAGGAAGGAAGGAAGGAAGGAAGGAAGGAAGGAAGGAAGGAAGGAAAAAGAGCTTGAGGAAGAAGAAACATTCATGAGCTGGCTTCCTTTGCCCCCATGTTGACAACAGTGCTATATCTTGAGTTAGCATGAGTCTTAGACAAATCATGACCTCATTTTTATATTCTAATATTTTTTACTCCCTTCCCTCCTCACCATCCATTCACTCCTCAGAGAAAGTCACTTTTCTATGCAAAAGGTCCAAGGCCCTCCCTACTATATCTAAGCTGAGCAAGGTATCGATCCAAGGGTAATGGGTTCCCAAAAAGCCAGTATAAGCAGTAGGGATAAATCCTGGTTCCACAGTCAGCCCCAGCCATACAACTGTCACACACATTCAGAGGGACTAGTTTGGTATTATGCTGGCTCCATCCCTGTCCGACGGGAGTTGGTGAGCTTCCATTAGCTCAGGTAAACTATTTTAGTGGGTGTCCCCATCATGATCTTGACATATTTGCTCATATCCTCACTCCTCCCACTCTTCAATTGGACTTTGGGAGCTCAGCCCAGTGTTGCACTGCGGATCTCTGCCTCTGTTTCCATCGATTGCTGGATGAAGGTTCTGTGGTGGCATCTAAAATAGTCATCAATCTGACTATAGAGCAAGGCCAGTTCAGGCACCCTCTCCATTATTTTTTAGGGTCTTAGCCTGGGTCATCCTTGTGGATTTCTGGAAATTTCTCTAGTGCCAGACTTCTTGCTAGCCTCATTATGGTTCCCTCAATCAAGGTATCTCTTTCCTTGTTCTCTATCCCTGTCCTTCCCCCATCTCGACCATCCAGTTCCCTCTACTTCTCCTCCTTCCTCCCCTTTTCCCCTCCTCCCTCCTTCTCCTTCCCTTCTTCCCCCATCCCCATGCACCCAATTGTCTCAGGAGATCTTGTCTATTTCCCCTTCCTTAGGGAATGTATGTTTCTCTTAGGGTTCTCCTTGTTACTTGGCTTTTGGGGGGTCAAGGACTGTAGGCTCCTAATCCTTTCTTTTGCAGCTAGTATTTACATATGAGTGGGTACATACAATGCTCATCTTTCTGGGTCTGGGTTACCTCACTCAGGATGGTTTCTTCTAGTTCCATCCATTTGCATGCAAATTTCAAGACGTCATTGTTTTTTACTACTGAGTCTCTTAAAGGTATATAAATGTTATATCTGTACCAACCTACAATTCATGTCCAAAGTTATTTTTCAAAGATTTATAAATTAGTAACTAGTTGCCATCAATGCATTTACTTCTCCAGTGTGACCTTTAGCCTTGTGAAAGGGTTTTTAAATGTTTATTTTAGATGTGAAAAAGTTAATCTCCATGGTCAAAGTCACCACAGGTACATAAGGAAATGTCTTAAGTATCATCTCAGGCATCTTGAATTGAGGTCTTTTATTCAGGCTCTTTGGAAATTAAGTGAAATTTCAGATAACTATTTCCTATAATTTATAATTAACTAATATCTATTAAAAATGTTATTCTTCATATTAAAATATTAGACTCCAGGGAGAGAGGAACAGAATATCTTGCTGTTTGGGAACAACCAAACACTTCCTATCCTAATCATGGTGGCTATTGCTCTGAAAAAACACCATGACCAAAAGCAAGCTGGGGATAAAAGGGTTAATTTGGCTTGCACTTCCACATTACCTTTCCTCATCAGAGCAAGTCAGGATAGGAACTCAAGCAGGGCAGAAAGCTGGAGGCAGGGACCTATGTAGAGTCCATGGAGGGGTGATGCTTACTAATTTGCTCCCCTGTGGCTTGCTCAACCTGTTTTCTTACAGAACCTCCAGGACCACCAGCCCAAGGATGGCATCACATCATCGTTGAGCCCTCCCACATCCTGCACTAACTAAGAAAATGCCCTACAGGCTTGCTTACAATCCTATCTTACAGAGCCATTTTCTAAATTGAGGCTTCTTCCTCTCTGAGGACTCTAATTGTGTCAAGTTGATGTAAAACTAGCCAGCATGATTGATCCCATCAACTTAACACACAAACATATCACTTTTTAGTTAGAATCATTCTTTTCTCACATATCTCCAAGATGGCACATAAATATTAATCGCACAGAATGAAACATAAATAGCTTTATCTTGGTATCTTCTACTTGTTTTTGTTTTCCTTTTCTTAAAAATAAACTCATTACTTATTCAAACTACTTCACAATGCTGTCACACACAGAACCCCCACTGAGATAAGAAAAAGTAAATATTCCAAGATGGCAGTCTTAAGGAAAGTGAGGGTCAAATCAAGACCATAAAAAGACATACATTCAAGGTTTTCAGAGCACATAACCATATTTCAAATTACCCAGTGAGCACAAACTCTCTACCAGGGGCTGTGTTCAGGATTCTCAATAAAGCTGAGAAGGAGAAACTAGCTTCTCTCTCAAATACATGCCAGGTTTGAGAGACCTATTTATTTGAAGCGACACAGAATGACAATGCAACATGTGTTCATCTACAGGTACCTAAGGTGCATTATGACAACATTAATTTGGTTGCTTGTGGCAGGTGGATTTCATAATGGAAGTGTCCAATGAAGCCCAGGCACATCTCTTGTAAAGTACGATTTCCACTAGAGCTCAATGGAAAATGTTACTTGGAAGTTGTCATTTTCTCATTCCCGAGTCTGGAATGACTTATCATGGGCAGGAAAAACTAAATACCAATTTAATATTCTCTGTACGGCTACAGATGAGGAAAACTGCCGCAAGAATACCTAGAGTAGCAATTCACGGCAGAAAAGGTGATAGGTGGGACTGAATGGGCAGAGAAACCTCAACGAACAGCAGATTGGAACCAGGGACTGCATCTTCTGACATCTTGGGAGTGATGCTTCACTATGCTAGATGGGAAGGGTGTTACATGTCATTCATGAAGTCTGTTTAAACAGCCATAAATCATAGCAATCTCATGGACGGCTGCTCAGAGGGCATGGAAAGAAAACCAGAGAGAGGGGAAGGGATGTTTCTGATACTGTGGCTGTCATTTGAACAACACTAGCAGCTGCACTAATTACTTCTTACAGGGAGGCACCAGCAAAAAAAGACAACTTCTTATTTTTCAACAATTGCTGATGCTTTTCTCTGTTCAAGCCCAGATAAGATAAACAATCATCTACCCAAACAGAGAAAGCAAAATGATCCTCATTTATAAAACTTTTTTTCACTAACATATAAATGCCTTCAAGAGATGGGGCTTCGAGGATGGGGGAGGGTGGAACGGATTGTGATAGGATTAGAAGAGGCAACTTAAAAAGAAGGCAGTCGAGGGAAGAACAGGAGCTTCTTGTTCAGTCGGGTCTGGGGGAACTGTTCAGTGTTCAGTCAGAAAGGCAGAAGCTGGCAGTCTGAGCCATTAGAATATGTTATGGAGCGTTATACAGGGATTGGGCAGGAAGTTTCCATCCCTGATGCTGTGCTCAAACAAATGTGAAAATAATGAATTTTACTTCTGGTGCAGTAACCCTGCTGGCTCCACATCCTGGTGAGTCCAGGAACAATGGAACTTGACAGAGATGGATAGGGAGAAAGGGAAGCGAGAGGGAGAGAGTCTGTTCTTTTAAAACTTCAACTCTATGATATTAGGCTATTGTGCCTACTGTGTTCTGTGTCACATAGCCCAGTCCCTATACAGTGTGTCTTTGTGAGCGTCTATATCAGCTATCAGGATTATAGGGTTCTGCTCTACCTTCAGGGCAGTCAGCAGTGAGTAACCGAATACTTGACTGTTCAGATGAAGCCCACTCAGCTAAAGGGAGTTTGGGGCATGTAATTCAAGTCCCAAAGCTCTTTGGAACTTACACGATGTCCTTCTCAAGCCTGTCTTTATCTCCTGTGGCCAGCTTCCTCTAGAGCAGTGGTTCTCAATCTAGGGGTCGAGACCCCCATATCGGGGTCAAATAACCTTTTCACAAGGGTCACCTAAGACCATCAGAAAACACAGATATTTACATTATGACTCTTAGCAGTTACAAAGTTACTGGTGGGTTTTCACTCGGAAGCAAAGTTAAAAAGATATGTGGCTTCTCAATCCCAATGTCCACCCACAGAGAACAGCCTGGCTCCGGCTTTGGCTCATTGATTATTTATCCACTGAGCATTGGCTTTGGGTGAACCGCAGCATGAACGGGAAGAATATGGGCAATCCCAGGTGTTTCTTAGCAGGAGGGTTCTCTGCCCCAGGCAAACACAAGTTTCTGGGATGATCTCAGCCAGGGATGAGAGCTAGGGATCAAACACCAGGGAAGTACCCTACCTATCAAATGGGCTGGTACTCAGGACAGGCATATAGCAAGCTCAGCAAGTTCCAAGCATAACAGCTCACAGGGGCTAAGATGTGGACAAACGAAAGCACTATCATTTTCTAGGTAGCTGAGTCAACATGGAGCCCATCGATCCTGTACCTGGCAGAGGGAGCGCTGGCCTCAGTTGAGAAAGAATGGACCTTCAAGGGAGGCTACCTGGCACCTGTCTCCTCCTCTAGTACAACAAGGACTTTACTGCGCATTTCCCTGGAGGGGGTTAGTTTCAACAGGAAATTACATTCAATCTTGCATCCAGGAGTTTCCAATATTGAAGACTTACAGACCCCAGCAGAAATGATGCCTTCCCATTTGCCAGCAAAGGAGGATGCCACGGCCAGCAGGCAGGATGCACCCTATCACTCCGAAGCATGAGTTCCAGTGACTGTAGACCCTGTTTCTCTCTCTTTCCTCTTTGAATCCTCTCCTTCCGTTTTGTCAGTTGTGGTCAGGGTGACTGTTATAGCCTCCCCATTTTGCTTATCTTCCTCAGGCCCCCTACCTTCCTCTTTGGGAAACCTCTTCCACCGCCTCCCTAAGACCTGCATCACTCAGCTCTGCATTCCCAAGGCTCCTAATCTCTCTGGTCTTCATGCCTTTCCTGTAACCCTGGGTCATGGCCCTGTCCTCCGAATTTAAGCTAGCAAAGAACTATTGGGTTACCCTAATAGAATTGCCCCTCCTTGCTCCTCAGACTTACACCCAATGTCCACCTTCCCTTTTCCTGGATTACCAGTTCTCACAAGGTCACAGTTGTATAGACTCTGTTTGGAACTCATTCACGACATTGTTTGATGGATCATTGATAAAGGATGTAAGGACACTAGTGTGTCTGATTATACCTGGATATGGGAGTACAAAGGATTCAGTACAGCAAGCTCTGGCTGCTAATGCTGCCTTCACTATACTTCCTACTGGATAACTTTGGAAATATCACTTTTCTTCAGTTTCCTAACCTGCACAGTATATATTGTAAAACATACAGAGCCAAGGGGACCCAGTGAGATCACATAGTATTATACCCATAATGATAGTTAAAATATTATAGAGCCTCCCAAATGACCAGTCCCTTCACTATGTTATATTTCCCTTTACTTTATTTAAAAACACATTGACAACCCCATGAAGAATCTCAGCCATGATTGCCTATGATTTCGTCTCCTTTTCTCATTTTGAGAATTTCACAAACCGTAAATTTCCAGCTAAGAAGGTCTCATCATACTTATGTTACCCTTACAACAGGTGTCTACAGCCTGTGACAAGGCTCAGGGGTGGCTTCTGTAGTTCCCTTTCACTCAATATTTTCTAGATTTGATGTACCTTGGCCTGAAGATGCCATTATGTGGACCCCAAAGACCTATTACCATTTCTGGGGAAACATAGATAAGAAATGTAGCCTGATGTAGGAGGGTCATCTGTCTATGTATTACTTTCATTGGTTAATAAAGAAACTGCCTTGGCCCTTTTGATTGGCCAGCACTTAGGTGGGTGGAGTAGACAGAACAGAATGCTGGGGGAAAGAAAGNCGGGGTATAAGCTAGCCGTGCAGGAGCCGGGCGGGATGAAAAGCAGGCCCGCTCTCCCATTCACTACAGTAGCCTTACTCCAGAGCTCTGATATTAGCTGTCTTCATAAGGGCTGTCAGTGGCAAAGAATAACATCCAGGGCTCTGCGTTGCTAAGAAGGGGTAGATAAAAACCAGAAAGGGTTGGGTTACTTAATGTGCGCACAGACCAGCACTAACAGCACAGCAATAGCATCAGCACTTACTTTTCTGCTCAGATCCACCAGGGTACAAGCCATATTCTTTCAGCTGAGTACCTCCGAGGCCCATAGCCTACCTCTGGTAATTCTCTCGTTTCTCCAGAAGACACGAGCAAAGCCCCTATAATGTTCAAGAGAAATGTTCTATTTTAAGCCAGGTAACTGCTCCAGTCACTGTCACTGTTCCCCGGGATAACTAGCCAGGACTGAGACTGTTTAAGCTATGCCCAGGAAATAAAAACAAAAACAGTAAATCAAAATGAGAACATCATAATTCTTCCTACAGATTTACAAAATGCAGGTGAGTTGGAAACTGGCCTTTTGAATGTCTCCCAGAATGAATCTGCACCCACAGCACAAGAAAGAAAAAATGAAGCCAGATTCTACTCTTGTTCTTTTGCTTCAGAAACTGCCTTGTTTCTTTAGATTGTTTTTTTTCTTTCCCATGTAAGAAATAAAATTATTAACCACCCTCGAGCTCTCCCAGGACCATGTTAATTAATCTGGTTTGGGACACTTGCCTTCTGTTAACAGTGGTGAGCAGGGAGCCAGCTTCAAGCTTATGAAATTGAAATCCTTGCCATTTGCCTCTCATGCAAAGCCTCAAGGCTCACTGGCTAAATTGGGGGCCTAGATTGGCCTTATTCTTTTACCCAGATAATTAATAATGTAGTGGAGAAAGCAACACTTGCTTGCTAGGCTTCTGATAGAGCCACTGACATTGTTAATCTTATCCAACCTGCTGGGTTATGGTGCTTTTCCACAGGGTCCATGGGGCAGGAGCTAAGGGGAAGCTTGCCAATATCCCATCCTGAGTAGAAAATTCTGGCTGATTACTCGCATTAAAAGACCAAAGTCTCTTGGTATGCATGTAGAACTTGCTAACTAATGCTTCTGAGAAGGGATCTCAATTAACTGACTCATTATCTCTCATTGGCTTCCTCCTATTCCTCCTACCAAAAAAAAAGGCAACAGATATGACCAGCAAATATGAAATGCAGCTTACAAGCACAAGGTATTGGTCAAGTCAATTGTTAAATTCCAAGCTACTCTTGAAGTTGTTTCTTATTGGTTTTTTTCATCCTATTCTTTGAAATCCCTAAAGCAACAGTACTGCTTGCCACAGGAAACACAAGCATGTGCACGTGTGTGCATGAGCACACACACACACACACACACACACACACACCACTAGTATTCAGTATTGATTTCTGGGCATGTCATGAGTCCCACTTAAGGTGACCAAGCTCTCTATTGCTCAGTTTCAAACCTTTGACCAGGTCCCCTGCAGTACTGCTTATGAACATAGGTGATTTGCAGTGCTAAAATGAACGCACATGTCTGTGTCACTTGTTTATTCTGATAAAAGAGTCCTGGGAAAGAAGTAAGATTGCTGGCTCATAGTTTGCGTTTATTTTCAACTTCCTTAGGAATTAGAAAATTGTTTTCTAAATTGCTTGTACTAATCTGCATTCCCACTAGCCATACAGAATTCTTCTACTCTGAGTGTTAATCAAATGTGTTACCAGCCAATTTTTCCTTCTATAGATAGGAAATAACACTGCATTTTATATCCTCCCCTCATATATTACATCCCTCTCCTCCCCACCCCCAGTCTCTCCCTCCAATCTCCTCTGTCCCCCAGATCCACCTCCCTTCCATGAGAAAAGAGCAGCCCTCCCAGGGACATCAAACAAACAAGGCATAATATACAGCAATAAGGCCAGGTACATGTCATCATATCAAGCTGGACGAGGCAACCCAGTAGGAGGAAAGGCTCCCACAAGCAGGCAAAAGAGTCAGAGGCTGCCCCCGCCCCCACTCATAGGAATCCCACAAGAACACCAAGCTACTCACCATAGCATTTATGCAGAGGACCTAGGTCAGAACTCTGCAAGCCCCCATGAGTCCTGGTCAGTTGATGCTGTGGTCCGTGTTCTTGTGGTTCCCTGACCCACCCCTCTTGTTCCTCCAAACCTTCCTCCCCCTTCTCCCCAGGACTCACAAAGCTCCATCAAATGCTTGGCTGTGGACTCTGCATCTGCTTCCATCAGTTTCTGGAAGAAGTCTCGCTGGTCTCTTTGAGGATGATTCTGCTAGACTCCAGACCCAGAACATTCTGCAGCCAGGACACACTGTAGGTCAAAGATTTTGTGGCTGGGTTGGTGTCCCAGTCCCCCCACGTGAGGCCTTGCCTGATATAAAATTGATTTTTTAAATCATTTTTAAGGCTGCTTATTTATTTTATCTGCTCTCTCTTCAAGCACACCTTTATGCTGGAAGGGGCATCTGATTCTACTATAGATGGTCGTGAGCCACCATGTTGTTGCTGGGAATTGATCAGGACCTCTGGAAGAGCATCCAGTGCTCTTAAATACTGGGCCATTTCCACAGTCCCACAACATTCCATTTTTTTATTTAATACGTGTGTTCCCTTGATTTTCTCTGAAGTTATGCATCAGCTGTTTGAGGGTATTTTAGTTTTCATCCCTCTTGTTATTTTGATTTATTCCTTTGTAAAGTATTTTGGTCTATTTTTTTCTACTGGTTAAACTTTTCCTGGGTTTATAAACAAACTCTGCAAAAAAAATCCTTTTATGATTTCTCTTGATTTGAAAAAAAAGTGTTTTAAATTTTAGAGAAAAATGTATTCTATGGTTAAAAGTATAACCCTACTCAATGTCCAGGGTCTCTCTGTGTAACTCTAGCTGCCCTGAAGCTTACTATATAGACTAGGCTGGCCTTGAACTCACAGAAATCCATCTGCTCCCAAAGGCTGCTATTCAAGGCATGTGTTCAGCCCATGATAACATTCTTGTTTATTGTGTTCTAAAGTCTTGTTTTTCCTTTCATGCTTGTCACTTTTTCTTGGCTTTACTTTTAAACAATTGTGAAAATGGGACACAGCTTATCTTTTCCTTTGTAGATCATACATGATTAGCAGATTAATCTAATCCTGGAAAGATTAATTGATGAGTCACCTGCTTTCTGTTTAGTGCCTTTCATCCATCATGCGTCAAGTTTAACGTAAAGATCTGTTTCCACACATTCTTATGTGATATTCTGTTTAACTCCCTACAGACATCACTCTTCATTATTGTGACTTCTTAAAAGTTAGCTGTGTGGATTTTAACTTAGTCTTTCCCTTCAAAATTATCTTAGCTGCCTACATTTCTCTTAGAATTTTATTTTAACATATTTTTATGTTTCTAATTATATATCTGGGGAGGATATGTGTATGTGATGGAGTACAGGTGCCCATAGAGGTCAGAAGAGAATGTTCAGACTCCTGAAACTGGAGTTAAGCGGGTTGTAAACAATTGGACATGAGTGCAGAAAACCAAGCTCAAGTCCTCTATGGAACAGCAGGCTTTCATAACTCCTGAGGCACCTTTCTAGTCCTGTCTCTGAACTTTGCAAATGCTTGTGTGGAGACATACTACTGGAAACCCTTTCTAAAATATACACACGCATATATAGTGGTATGTGTGTATATATAAAAGAACTTAGATATGGTTATCCCTTAGCAGAAATGAAATGCCTCTCCCAGACCACAGTCTATTAAATTAAAAGTTATCACCAGGGATGGGTGCAACATGTTGGGGTTTCTGTCTGTCCAGTTCCCCAGCCATTTAGTACCAGAGAAAACCACGCAGAGAGTCTACATTAGATATAAACTGATTGGCCCATTAGCTCACACTTTGTATTAGGTCTTATAACTGATATTAGCCCATAATTCTAGTATATGTTAGCCACATGGCTCAGTACCTTTTTTAGCAGGGTAGATCACATCTTTCTTCTTCCGTGTCTGGGCAGGACTACAAAGGAAGCTTCCTTCTTCCCAGAATACTCCTGTTCTCATTGTCCCACCTCTACTTNAAGAAAGAAAGAAAGAACCACCTGAAACAATAAATAAATAATCCTGTTGCTTAGGAGATCCTTAGTGGAGTTGTAGGGCATGAAGAAATCATAGTGGTAACAACCTGGAATCTTCATTACTACTGGCTAGCTGTAGCAGTGTTGGAAAGTTCTATGTGTGTTTGGAAGAAGTAATCAACAGTCTTACCCAGCTGTGAACACTGCAAGCTACAATAACAACTGGCCTGGGAGAAACAAACCACTTGCATTTAAAACCAACTCCACATGATGGAACTCATGCCTAATATTGATAATTAGGACACATACTTATAACTAGCCAGGTCATAGGCTATAGGGAAGAATGTAATACTATTATTTTGATTAATGGACTAGCTTCTTTTTTACTGTAGAGGGCAATTAAAACAGAGACCTACAACTAGTCAATGTGCAGAGAATAAAAGACTTCCAAGTGCTTAACTTTAAATAGAACAGCTCTATCACATCCTTATAACCAAGGATCATGGGTCATCACAGATAGGGGAAATGGAAAGACTGTAACAGCCAGAAAGTCAGTGTCATCTACAGTAGGAACTTAGCCTGACCTGATAGTGCATTGTTTACATCAACCCCGAGCAGCTGGGGCAGCATGCGCTAGGCCTACAGAAGACCAAGCCAGCCGAAATCCCAGCATCGAAATAATAGTCATACAGAAAGTCCCACCACTGTCTGAGGATCTATCTGCAACAGATGGCTGCTGGGGAGAGATGGTCAGGGAGGATACACATGCTCCAGAAGACTGTCATACTCACATTACACTAGGTGGACTTGGTGGATATTTTAAAAGAGTACATGACTTTGAGAAGGAGTGATGCATAGCTGGGGAACATAGGCGAGAAACTGGAGGGAAGAGAAAAGGAGTTGGGTTAGATGAAAATTCATTATATGCCTGTATGAAATTCTCAAACAATAAAGAAAAGAATTTTAGGGTCCACACACTAATTTCTATAATACATTACTGAAATTTTGATTAGAATATCACTGTTTATAGCTCTGAGATAATAACTATCTTTATAGTGTGGATTCCTACTATCACTGGGATTTTCTGCTAAATCTTTTGAGTTTTTATTATTTTAATTCTAATGCCACAGTTTTGTTTCCATGCTTGCATTTTATTTTTCTAAATATCCTAATGTTTTCTGCTTATTTTGTTCCATATGGATATGTAATTTATTAGAAACTCTAGTTGTATGTTTAAAATCATATTTGAAATAATTTATCTGTACTATTTTAACTATTCTATGCAATACGTTTTAAGAAAGAATACTTTTTAGAAATGCTAGTTTCAGTTTTCCTTTTAAATTTGAATTTCATCTCTTTTGTAATGTTGTTGGTCAAAAATAACTGAGTAGTATAAATTTTATGTGATTCAAATGGTTATTAGCATATTTCCTCAAACCTCCAAGACAATGGAGGGCATTTTTGATTGATTGCTGACTCCTAAGATGGCCCTTCTGCTATTCCACCATCAAGCATGATGAAACCTCTAGGCATTTAGTACATTTGGTTAGAAGACATCTGCTTTCATTTCTAGTTTAAAGATTTTTTAATAATTGAAAAGATGGCTAAACAGGTTAAGACACTCACCACTAAAGTTGCAAACCAGAGTTTAATCTCTGGAACCTAAAAGATGGAAACAGAAGTGGCCAACTGGCATGAGTTTTCCTATGACTCTCTCTCTCTCTCTCTCTCTCTCTCTCTCTCTGCAATAAATACTTGTAAGTTGATAGCACATATTTATTAAAAAGATTTTTAGGTCTAGTTTTTCAGTTAAAATAATCTCTATATTCTTGGGATAAACCTACATAGTACAAATATGCTCCTTTATCTCTGTGCCTTACCATTTCTCTCCCTCTTGCTCTGCCCTCACTCTCCCCTCCCTCTTGCTCTCCCCTCCCTCTCCCCCTCCCTCTTGTTCTCCCCTCCCTCTCCCCTCCCTCTTGTTCTCCCCTCCCTCTCCCCCT
>LOEQ01016774.1:1876-23035 GCA_001685075.1 Bramus lutescens | reverse complement strand
ACGGTCTCCTTTCTCTCTTACCCCCATTGGTTACTCAGGAGGCCTCCCCCCGGGTTTCACGAAGTAATGGACCCGCTGGATCGGGTTAGATCCCATAACTTTCATGGCACTATTGAAGTAATGTGCATACATTGTCAGGCTCTTTACTATTGTAGTTTATGATAATTATTTTTGAGACCCAAGGCCAGTGTCAGATATCATCTCATGTTTTTAAACTTGCTTTCTCATTGGTGACTCAAGCACATTTCCTGCTTCCTTCCCTGTTATCATAACTAGGATTTGTTCTTGTCTTGTTGAGCTTGTTTCAGTATCACATTGTTGTTATATGTGGTCCACACATGCTTCTTGCCCCATCATCCCTGTGGATGGCATAAGAAACACAAGGTGAGAATCCCACCTGGACACTCAGCTCCCCTGGCATCTTACCCAAGGTTTCCACCCATTCTTTGCATACTGCCATGACTTACACTCTCTCACGGGAATGCATGTGACAAGGCCATGGGAGCAGATATGTACTGTAGCCAATGTATGTAAAATACTATTTTTGAGGTAATGACAATGAATTTGCTCCTACTCCTGAGGCCACTGCAAGCCTGAGGCTCCTCTTGGATTTGCAGAGGTCTCTGTTTGTTTTGAAACTTCCTTCCTTTATTCATTATTTTCTTCTTATTTTGACATGGAGTCATAAATAAATAAATCACTTTCACTTAATTGTGGTTTCCTTCTACACCTGGGGAATCTAACTCGTACTAAAGTTCTGGAAGACAAACAAGAAAAACACAACACAGATGGATTTTATATTCACAGACCATGGTACAGTTATCTTGACTCAGAGAAGAGATGAACACTGTCTTGGGAAGCTGTTTGAAACATCAGATGTCTGACTGTGAGACCTTGATTTTGCTGGACTGGGTGATCCTGGGACATGGTGTGAGTGTCTCAGAGGTTCATATATGAGGAGCATGGGCTTAAAATGCTTCTGATGAGAGGGTGGATGTCCGAGAGGTAATAGACTGCACAACTGCAACCACAGCCACACAGAATCACATTCATACATACAGTTCCACATTCCAATACACACTCATACACACTCACAGACACAAACAACACAGAGCGACACTTACAGATAAGTTCTCATATCTGAATACACACACAAACATACCAAAATTCATACTTATAGATATAGTCACAATCCCAACACACATGCACTCACAGGCACATAATCACAGGCACACACATAGTCACACTCCCAGATAAGTTCCATCCCAATACACACACACATACAAAGAATAGTTACAAACACAGATGTAGTCCCTAATCCCATCAAACACATACAACCACACCCCCTTCACATATGCACACTCACAAACTGATACATAGTACCAAAGCTAGACTCAGAAACTTCCCCCTTCATAGTTCCAGGGATGGAACTTTCAACAGGTCCACTCTGTCTGGCCTGGAATCACTGTTGACTGGGCTCGTCTTGAACTTCAAGACATGCTTTTGCCTCTGTCTGCCTAGTGCCCAGATTAAAAGTATGTGGCACTGTGCCTGACTGTCAAACACAGATCTTTAAAATATCATGTTTTAATTTCACTGAAAGTAGTCTCTTTATCCACAGAGTATATTCTGAGCAAAGTTTTCCTGCCTTCATCTCATCTGAGAGTCTCCCCAACATCTATCTTATTCAAATAATGACAGGCAGAAGTCTTAGGACCATTTTATAAAGGCATTTAAATATTGAACTCTTGGCATTCTTTTATCATATATGCAAAGAATGGATTAAAATCCATAATTTCCAATACATTTTGCTCAAGTAATGTAAATAATATCAAAACTTCAATTGAATAACAACACTATTTAATTATGTGGAGTCACTTGAAAGTAGACTTGCTTCCAATGGGTCATATGTTTAAACTTTGTTCTCTATTTTATGGTGCTATTTAGAGATGCTGTGGAATGATTGAGAGGTGGTGTTCAGGAGGAACTGTGTCACTGGGTGTGCATTTTGAGTTCTTATAGACCAGTTCTCTCTGATTTGTTCTCTACTTGCAACCCCTATTTTTTGTTAAATTTATTTTATAGACTAAGTAATTAGTAGAATACTATTTGTATTTTTTTCAGGGGCAATTTGCAATCCTCAACAAGACTTTTTTTTTTACTTCTTCAAACATTTTTTCTCAAAGGCATGTACATTTGAATCAGATAGTAAAATGCCATCCATGTAATAGGAAACTGTAAATTCAAGAAATTGCTTACAAATCATTTTCACTGGCTTATGTATAAAATATTGGTGTAGGGTGGTGCTATCTAACATTTACACTAGGAGAACTTTCTATTGATATCATTTAGCAGGCTGAGAATTATAATTAGGCACTGTGAAGACAATTTTTTCTGTCTTTTTCTTGTAAATGTATTGTGAAGAGCAGTCTTTTAAATCAATATCTGTAAGAGGCAATCCTTTAGGCAATAGATTAAGCAAAGTGATGCTAGACTGTAGAGAGCCCATAGGCTGAATCACCTTTTTAAAAACAGCTCTAAGATTTGTTATCATTCTCTATTTTCCAGATATCTTTTTAACACCAAATACAGAAAAACTCTAAGTGCTGGTTGATTTTTCAAAATTCGGAGCATCTAGTTGCTCCTGTACCAGCTCTTCTAAAGCCACAGATTTTATGTTGCTAAAGGCCATGTTGTAACTCATAGCTTTATCATTCAACCATTTTAAAGTTAGATCTGTTGATGTCTGTAGGTCAGCAGCTGTTGTGCCCTATTTTGTACAAACTGAGTGGTTGGTGATTGTTCTTTGTTACTTTGTAATATTTTCCAAGAAACATACATTAATTAATGATTTATTTCTGACATTGGGGAAATGTTAGTCTCAGCATTCCATTGCTGTATCAATTCACATTTCCAAAAATTGATTGCTATATTAGCCACATAATTTTTGAATGTTCCTCTCTGTCCTTCTGGTGCTATACATTAAATCTAACTCATACTCTGTTCTACCTAAGGTAAAGTTGTGGTCCATAAAAACTGAACATTTACATCCTGATGAGTCCAATTATATGCTAAGATTCTGATGAAATTATTGTTATATTTGCACCTATGTTAAACATACCTTCAATGATTCCACTTATTAGTATTTTTAATTTTGGTCTTTGTTCCTTTATATAAGTTTGCCAAAATAGTCTCATGATGATTACTCCTGATTCTTTGGTTCTATCTTCTATAGTTTTTCCTCCAAAGCAGTATGGTTTCTTACAATATGAATTTGGTTCTTTAATTACTCTGTCAAGGAGTTTCCTCTATAATGGCAGGAAACAATGAACTGGATTTGGCATGGTGTCCTGCATGAGTCCCTTCATGAATCTTTCCAATGGCAAAGAATTACCTTGCTATCACTAGTTGACCTACATTCATTATTCCAGTGCCTGACTTTACCACATTTTTTGTATAATCCAGAAGAGTGGATATTCTGGGTGAATTGTGCTTAGAAAACACATTTCTAGGAATCCCTTCTTTACTGTCTCTTTTACTTTGACCTTGTTTGTCACAATTGGGACATGTGACATTTTAATTTTTCTTCAAACCTCTAGAAATCACCTCTCCTATCCAAATATCATCATGGTCATGAGAGTGAATATTGAATGTTTCTTGGTATTCATTCCTCCAAGAGTGCTTACCTTACATTCAATAGCCCTAATTATTCTGTTGTGTTTTCAAAAGGCAGAGATTTAATTATTATTTGTCTAGTTTCTTCATTTAGTGTTTTTTTATTTACTGCTAATGTCAGTCTTTTTATGATATCTGTGAAGGTTTTGTTCAGGCCTTATATGACATTAGTAAATGATTCAATCTTCTTTTTACTTCTTTTATTCAAAGATGTTCCCTGACATAAAAACAGTATGTGACCATAATATATGATCATCTTTCTGTATTAGAATAATTTACTTCTCCAAGATTTTGATTATGTTAGATTTGCATACCTCTAGTTTAACCCACTGGGGATGCAAATGGGTATGTTTTGCTCTCTGATCTTCAGTCAATCTTTATTTATTAAAATACAATTGAAATGTCACTACATCAATTTGTTGCCTATTATAAATTTTTCTTCCATAAACAAGAGCTTACAGACCTCTGAGATACTCCCTGATTTAATTATTTTGGATACATTAAAATGCAGTTTCAGATAAAACAAGATTATGTACTATTAATATTTGATAGAAGAGCAACTTATGCCATATTTATGAAGATCAGAGAGCAAAACATCCCCACTTGTCAGCCTTACAAACCAGGCCATGGTAACACACACCTTTAACCCCAGTAGCCACACTAGTTGCCATAGTAACTGGGTGGTGCATGTATTTAATCCCAGTGGTGCACACTTTTAATCCCAGCCCTAGAAAGGATTATAAAATGGGAGGAGACAGCTCACAGTCAGAGTTTATCTGTGGCTTTTAACCCACCACCCGGGCCAGTACATAACTGGGTGCCTATCTTTTGGGGCATAAATTTATGAAAAGGTCATTTGCCTAAGGCTTTCTAGCCACTAGCTGAGGCCAGAGATGGGACTGGAATTCCAGCTCTAGGAACTGGAACCCAAGATAAGACACCTGGATTTGGGAAAAAAATAAAAACTATTGCTCCCAGCTCCCATATACCCTGTCTTAGCTTTCAAATAAAAATTGAAAATATACAGAACATATGGATTGTATATGTTACTTTGTTGTCTTTGAATTGTTTGATTGCTGATGAAGGAGCATTAGCTACTAAAAGATATTTGATTATAAATGCTTCTGGATCAATCCAATCTATATATTTTTAAAATGATTTGATTTCTAACTTTAAGACAAAAGACATGTTACTTTAGAGAAGTGGTTTTGCTTTTGTTTCCATAGGAAATGAAAGTATGTGTATTCATTCTTGGTTAAGAAAAATTAGATTTGATTGGCTTTGGATTCATTTTTAGTTAAGAAAAATCAAGGTTAGGTCACAGAAAACCCCTTGAAAAATCTCCAATGAGAATATACGGCCCAGATGATTCAATGTGTCAGAGTACCTCCTTTGAGTTCTTTTGAATTCTAGATCCATCATTAAGATTGTTGGCTGAGAAGTTTCAGACTCAGAAAAATACTCAAGTCAGGACTTGACCATAATTCTAAATTTTCTTTGGGTCCCATAAGATTATTAGCAGGCCCTGCCAGCAGGAAGTAGCCTAGAAAACCATGCCCACATACTCAAAAAATGAAATATGGATGTTCATTTTTGTTTAGTGTTCTGGTTGCAAGTTGGTATGGATAATGGTCAAGAAGAAAGATAAACAAAGAACATGGAAGGATTGAAGAATATATTATCAAATCTACTCTGAAGATAAAAAGAAAAAATATAGATATGATAACATATAAAGGTAGATTATTGAATATACTTTTAAAAATAACGAGTAGCTTTAAATGTTTTACATTGTATTATACTTTTGTGCATTGTATATTAACTTTGTATATTGAGATTAATTTTGTTGAAACATCATACTGTACATACATTTCTAATCTTGTCGAAATTTTTGGTACCTATACAACTCATTTAACAATGTAATACAAATCTCTAATCCATGAATATTATTTTTACCAACTGTTTAAGATAATAAGAAAATGCAGATTAATAATTAGTCACCTATTTTATTCAAACTTACAGTTACATTAGGTAGAGTTTCAAGGTCAAGCAAATATACATTTTGGATAAAAACATCTTCATATATCTCAGACATGTGCAGAATATGGAATTAAGATGTTTTAATAGCCTAGGATTTTCTTTCTATGACACTGAGACATGTCTGCTCTTGTTAGCACCATTCTACTTCAGAGAACATAACGGATATTGAAAAAACTCCACATGGAGTTCGCTTTGTTCTTTGTAAAAGTAAGCCACTGTGTAAGAAAATGCTCCTGACTTGACTCCTGGCAGTATGCAGTCCTAAGTAGACAAGCAAGATACAGAATAACTTGTTTAACAGAAAAGTCTATTAGATACACTAGGACTATAGGCTGAAGATGGATGCCCTGATGTTGTAGAAGAAATTTGGGTGACTGGCCAGGCAGCCAGCTGTTTCTGTCATAGCTCACAAGTTTTAGAAGTCATTTGCTTGCACTTCCTGCTTACCCAGTTAATATTATTCCCTTGTTTGGTCATGAGGGAGCTGAAGACTAGATAGCTATAGTTATACTTTTCCTTGTTTACTTGATGCAGATTCGTTCAATACTATCTTTCATTTAATCCATCTTCTGAAACTTGAGACCATGATAGGATAAATATAGAGTATTTTCTCTGAAATTGTCAATTGCAAATGGTCTAGACATACTTAATGTTTAAATTGCTTGCATATGTTACATAGATATATTGTATTTATTGTATATAGTTTTTTATATATTAGTAATAGCCTTCTTTTTATTTTAGACAAAAAGGGGTAATGCAGTAGCATTTCAATTTTATTTTAATAAATATAGCTTGTATGAAGGTCAGAAAGTAAAGCAGCCCCACCTGCCAACCTTACAGACAATGCAGTGGTAAGACACAACTTTAAACCCAGTAGCCAAATTAACTGCCATAGAAAACGATTAGTGTATGCCTTTAATTCCAGTGGTAAATGCCTTTAATCTCAGTCCTAGAAAAAATTACAAGATGGGAGGAGACAGCTCACAGTCATAGTCTCATTCTGAGATTCCTGGAGGCAGGACTGCTGTTTTCTGACTGAGGTGGAGATAAGAAGCAGTGACTGGCTGCTTTGCTTTTCAGATCTTTAGGGTGAACGCCAATATCATTCTCTAAGCTTTTATTAATTATGCATTACATAGTAATGACTTTGGTTAGCCCATAGAAAGTACTGAAAAATGACAGTTGATACATTGTATGTATAACACATGTAAATAGTGCACACATTCCACTTTTCAGAGAGAAATATATCCTAATGTTTTCAACACACAGAGACATTTTGCCCAGAGCAGAAGTAACTTAAGACATCACTTACATGTGTAGTTAACATAAACAGAAAGTAAGAGGACAATGGTATTTTCAGTGGGACAGATGGGAAGAAAACATTATCAGCTGTTGGTTATATGATTCAGAGAATCAGTCATGCAGATGGTAAAATTGTAGAGGGCAGCAAATTCTCAATAGCAATTATTACACTAATAATGCTCTGGGGATAGAAGTCATATTTTCACTGTGTGAATTAGATATTCAAAAGATTGTGGCTCTAATGATACAACTGAGTAATATAGGTCACTTGGTTGGTCTTTGATCATATTGTAGTGGGATGCTCCAAGAAGTTTAAGCTATGTTTCTGAGCAGGAAATTACACTTGTCTCTCACAGTCAAACAATATTCCTGGTTTCACAAATCTCAGAGATCAGCTGCAGAGAGTACTGTGTTGTGGAAGTGTCACTAAAACCCAGAAGTCCTTAAAAGGATTTAGCTTATTTTGTGGTTTGGGAAATACTACATTATCATACAATGTTCCAATTCTAGAGAATTTGAGAACTTGACTTAGAAAGAAACACTGCTGTTCTTGGTGAATTCAGTTAGTGGAGATAACAGAGAGTGTCTGTGCTCCTCAGTCTTGGACAGTCTCCTGCAGCTCTCCATCTGTGACAATCATCAGAATGAAATAAATGGTCATCATCCTGTTCCGTTTCTGAAATCCTCCAACAATCATTGATGTAGCCTTTTGAAAGTATATTGCTGTTGTTGTAGCTGCCATTACTGTCACTCCAGAGCCATAATATCATTGTTAAATGTGCTTTTCCAATTAAGAGTGAAGATATATTAAGGGTGTCCTCCCAATAATCACAAATGACACTTGTCTTTGCTCTCTGTTGTTGGAACAAAAATTCCTAAGAAAAGAAATGGAAGGGAGAAAATATTTATTTTGTGTCAAATTTACAGGGCATAATTCAACATGAAAAAAATCAGTAAATACAGCAGGAATTTGAAGCAGTTGGTCTGATTTCATATATAATCGCCAAGTAAAAGAAGTTATATATTGGTGAATAGTGTCTCAGATGTCCACAATATCTTCTTCATAGTAACAATATTTATAAAAGTTAAGACATAGGAATGACATTCATGTTGACCAGAGAAAAAAATGGGTTAATAAAAATTGATGTTTTGTATTTTTGTAAATATCACATCATACAGCCTTATAGAAAGCAATAATTTTGATATTTTCAACATTTTAGAGGCTTTATGCTGAGCAGAATCAGTGGGATCCAGAATAGTAACTGATTTAAGACTTTACCTGTTTCTACATTTAACATAAGCAAGTATAAAAACATGAAAACACTGAAGATGTGAAGGGTTACTGCCATTCAATTGATGAAAAGACAAAATAGTAGGTGGTGATAATAGGGATTTTATTAGTACGTATTTTAAAGTCATGGATTTCAATAATCTCTATAATATATTATATACCATGTATATATACAATTAATATGATATATTATAGTACTACCTATACTATATATTATGTAAATATATATTAAATATAAATGAAAGGGAGAAAATATTTATTTTGTGTCATATTTACANTTTGTATTTTTGTAAATATCACATCATACAGCCTTATAGAAAGCAATAATTTTGATATTTTCAACATTTTAGAGGCTTTATGCTGAGCAGAATCAGTGGGATCCAGAATAGTAACTGATTTAAGACTTTACCTGTTTCTACATTTAACATAAGCAAGTATAAAAACATGAAAACACTGAAGATGTGAAGGGTTACTGCCATTCAATTGATGAAAAGACAAAATAGTAGGTGGTGATAATAGGGATTTTATTAGTACGTATTTTAAAGTCATGGATTTCAATAATCTCTATAATATATTATATACCATGTATATATACAATTAATATGATATATTATAGTACTACCTATACTATATATTATGTAAATATATATTAAATATAAATGAAAGGGAGAAAATATTTATTTTGTGTCATATTTACAGGGCATAATTCAACATGAAAAATATATAATATATATTATAGGGGTTATTGACTTTCTCTACAGAATATGGTATGTATAGTGCAACAGTGCAATGGTATTGTCTCACACTGGAGAGACTGGGAATATGGTGGCTTTTCAGATCACAATTCAGGATACCTAAGCAGTTCAAATGTCACCCCCAACTCCTATAAGATTCCTGGAGAGCTAATCATCTTCACTGTATGTTAGAAGCCTGAAGAAACTAAGTTCTAATGTGTGTGAATGAATGCTCCAGCAATAGATAGATGAACTTGCCAGAAAGAGCGAAAGCAAAAAGACAAAAAGTTAAGTTTTCTTCTTTCCTGTTCTTTTATCTAGTCTATCATCTTACAGTACTGACCACATTCATTTAAGCATGGTTTTTCTAAAAAAAATATGATCAAGAAGATGTAAGGAATCATAGAGGGATTATGGGGAGTTCGGTGTTCTATTTGGGAGAAGGAGGCATAGACATGATGTCAATAATAGTCTTTGTTTGAAGTTTTCAAAAAATAATTAAAAAGAAAAATTAATTACAGGTATGCCTAGTGGTTGATGTTTTCATTAATCACAGATACAATCAAGTTGACATCCCAGATTAGTCATCAAAATGTTATGAAGAAGTCTCTGCAGTTTCTGTGTACAGTGCACCATGTCCTGAAAAAGTTCCAAGTGGTACAGTTTAAGTTTTATACAGAGAAAGAAGTACAAGAGGAAATCTTGAAGTGTAAGAATAAAATTTTGACACTATAGTAACAATAGCTTGTTATATCAATTTGTACATAGTAAACTTAGTTTTGTTTCTATTTCACTAAGTCATTTAATAAAGAGAGAAGAATTTTACATCAGAATATGCATAGATATGAGATAAATATATGGGAGGTGGTGGGTGGATGAATATATTGCTAAATTATGTGAAAGAGAGATACATACTTCTATCCCAGACGTCAGTGATATATGATGAATGTGTCAAGAGTTGATATTTGTATAAATCAGGACACAGGCATAGAGGCTTAGGGATCACTTCTCTTTGGTCATGGTGTGTTTTGTGGGATTATGCTCAAACTTCTTTCCACATTTCTCCTAAGCATGGTTGCACAGACATATTTCTTAGTGAAAAATTTGCTTGAAAATAAAGAGAACTCGACATATCAATAAGTTACCACATCTCAAGCATTAATAGCATAAATTATTGCACATTCAGAATCATCTATGTGTACACACATACTGTTAATCATTCCCTAGCTCACACAGCATACACCCAGCCATTAAGCCACAACTGATCTTTGTGATTAGGTCCTTATATGTCAGAACAAAGAACAGAGAAAATTCCCAGTTCTCTTCTTTGTATCTGTTCTGAAGTTGAATCCTTGGGTTTGTTGATTGTGCCTTGATGGTCATGAGTCCCTCTGAAGGCAGGTTTGTGTATGTGTCCACTCAAAATGGACCTCACTTTGTTTCTTGCACAATACATGATGGTGTCTTCAGTGTTCACATAGTTCTGAGATATGTCCCAAATGATGAACATTTTGTTCTTGAATGGTAGACTATAACTTATATTACTATCACTGCTTTTGTACCCTAACCATTCTAGACCCTCCCTGAGAGCTGTCCAATCCAGGCCCAGTCATAGACACTGGTGATTGAGCAACCAATGACAATGTAGTTGAGAGGGAATGACTGATAGTAAGCTAGGTCCTGACTCCAGAACTTTTGCATGGGGCAGGACAACTGAGTACAAGAAAAAATAGTCACTGTCATTTACCTGCTGTTAAAACCTGTATGTTTACATATGTGTAAAATGGTGACACTCACCTTTGGGTGTTGTCACCAGGCACAGGATTAAATCCAAGGGTTGGTCTCATCTTCAAGACCACACCCATTCTTGCCTAGGTTTAGGACTGTGTGAGAGAGCTATGAGGTCCTAAAGCCCAGAAAATGATATTATAGAACTAATTTAAAATTTAAAAGATAAAATTTCATGCAGGAAGCAAGCCTTCTCTTTCTCAGTCAGGGGGTGTAGTGCTATTTCAATTGTATTTTAATAAATAAAGACTGCCTGTGGATCTGAGACTAAAACAGTCCCACTGGTCAGACTATGGTAACAGATACCTTTAATTCCTGTAACCACAATGGCATGCACCTTTAATCCCTATAGTTATAGAAACTGTGTAGTTCATGATTTTAATTATGGTGGTAAATGCCTTTAAACTCAGCCTCAGAGATTTTATAAAATGTGAGGAAATAGCTCTCAACACACAGTCTTCTGAGATTCCTAGAGGCAGGATCACCATTTTCAGACCGAGGTCTAGGTAAGAGCCAGTGGATGGCTGCTTTGCTTTGCAGATTTTTAGGATGAACCCCTAATTTCTCACCCTGAATTTTTATTAACTGTGCTTCCTTAGGTGCCCAACTTTTTAGGGTGCAAATTCATAAAAATAGCATTTGCCTGAGATATTTTAGCCACCAGCCCAAGTCAGAGTTTGGATAGGAATTTGAGCTCTAGGATTTGGACTCAAAATTAGTCAACTGGGTTCAAGAGAAAAAATAGCGCTTCCAGGTCTCCACTGCCTCTGTTTAGCTTCCATGGAAAGATAGAAAATACACAGAGAAGCAGAATACTGTATGTTATTGTGTTGACTTTCAATTGCTGAGAAAGGAGCAACAGTGGCTAAAAGACATTTGATTATTAATACTGCTAGATTAATTCAACCTATATACTTTGAACATGCCTTGACTTTAAAATTTAAGTCAAAAGATATGTTACTTTGTAAAAAAGATTTTTGCTTTTGTTTCCAAAGAAAGTAAGAACCTGTGAATTTATTCTGTGTTAAGAAAAATAAAGTTTGATCAAAATACCTTGACTTCAAAATTTAAGTCTGAAGATATGTTACTTTGGAGAAGAAGTTTTGCTTTTGTTTCCAGAAGAAATGAGATTCTGTGGGTTCATTTTTTGGTTAAGAAAAATAAGGTTTGATCATAGAAGACCCCCTGAAAAATCTCCAGTGGGAAGAGATGACCCAGATGATCCAAGGTTTCAGAGTACATTTGTTGCATTTTACTCTGGGTTCTACATCCAAAATTGATGGCCTCACATTTTTTCTTCATAATTAGAACATGGCCATATTCTTCATCTTCACAAAATTCATTTATGAGATCTGTTTCTTTATTGTGTGTGTGGAAATGTAGATGTGGCTTGGGAGAGGTGGAATCTAGTATTAGTTTCAAGTAGCACATTGGCCCGTATATCATTGCTCCCTTATCAATTCCAAAAGTTTGACTAACAGTCTCTAATGGGAGATACAGCTTGGTAATAGGACTTCTATTTCTTGACTTTCAATTAACTTCAAGCCCTCGGAACTGTGACCTCAGTACTCAGAAAGGTCAGCTGCAGGATAAACTGACTCTTGGATGTATTTTTGCAAATGCCAGACACAACTCTTAGCAGATGGGTAGCATCTAGTATTACTATTATGATATATGTATCCCATCCATTACAGTTGTTTTAATGGTTCTAATAGATGCAGTATCAGAAGTAAACAGCAGTTATAATGGACAATCCAGAGGCAGTGAAGGTGAGGGATAAAGTCTGTGAAGGCATCAGCAGGACAGGTCCAAACACCTGCAGCTTTACCAGAAATAGGATGCTTAGGAGCAAACAAATTAACTCATCTGTAGTCACAACCTCTCCATGGGCTCATGTGTGACATCACCATACTTTGGGTAACTGTTACTAGGTACAGGAGAACCTCAACAGTCCCATATTCTTGACTGCATTTCTGTATTCTCCAGAAGCATCAGTCCTGTCTCAGGAGAGAAACTCTGATTGGAAAAAATGGGAATTTAAATCCAGGACTTGAAGACAAATGTTTATGTAGGGTGCCATCTTCATGTAATTGGTGGGTATGTGAGATAAGGCTGCCCATATTCTTCTATATTTGAGGTATGACTGTTCTTAAACTTTGGTGATTTTAAATGGTGATAGAAAAGGAACTGNATGGTTCTAATAGATGCAGTATCAGAAGTAAACAGCAGTTATAATGGACAATCCAGAGGCAGTGAAGGTGAGGGATAAAGTCTGTGAAGGCATCAGCAGGACAGGTCCAAACACCTGCAGCTTTACCAGAAATAGGATGCTTAGGAGCAAACAAATTAACTCATCTGTAGTCACAACCTCTCCATGGGCTCATGTGTGACATCACCATACTTTGGGTAACTGTTACTAGGTACAGGAGAACCTCAACAGTCCCATATTCTTGACTGCATTTCTGTATTCTCCAGAAGCATCAGTCCTGTCTCAGGAGAGAAACTCTGATTGGAAAAAATGGGAATTTAAATCCAGGACTTGAAGACAAATGTTTATGTAGGGTGCCATCTTCATGTAATTGGTGGGTATGTGAGATAAGGCTGCCCATATTCTTCTATATTTGAGGTATGACTGTTCTTAAACTTTGGTGATTTTAAATGGTGATAGAAAAGGAACTGCTGTCAAAGTTCTGCTAGAAGGTAGTTAAGTGCTGAAGCCATACTTATTAGCCCATATCTTTTTTCCAAGTCCTTCTTCTTCTAGATGACAGCAGATCAATCCTTTCCTACCTACTTAGGCTCAGGTCCATGATTAATGAGAGAGGATAGCATAAGTACTTAAGCTTCCCTACTTGAGATTTAGTTTAAAACAATATTTGGCACTCAGTCCATGGCATAACCACACAGAGAAATATTGCCAAGTGTGGACAAACTGAGATGCCATCAGATGTGGTAAGACACCTGGTAAGTCATTTAGGAGATAGTTAGCTAATATTACAAGGAAAAAAATCTTTCCCATATTGAGAATGGGAATTATAGTACAGAGCCTTAGGAACCTGTATAGTGTTTCTTTAGACGGCTTGAATATTGAAGCAGAAACCTCAGATAAATGAGTTAAGTGACTTCGACTTAATCCTATATTATAACCATATAATTATAATTATTTGTTGACATAATTATATTACTATCAGTTTTGTAATTTGTATTTCATCCTAAATAGCCATAGTTGCTTTTTGTACCAAATATGAAAACTGGACTTATAAGATATAAGCTTTAGAAAGGCTTATAGTTGAATGTAAGAAAGATACTCAGATACAGATAGAGGAATGTAGATAGGAATCCACCATACAACTGCATGATGAAACTAAAGAAGGGCAGCCCAATGTTCTTAGAAAACCAACCTTAGCTTATCCATTTACTATACAAGAACAAATAGCAGCTGATAGTCAGATCCAAGGTAATGAAGACATTAAATGAAATACTATAGAAATATTAGATTTCAGGAGATTTAAGGAAGCAATCATTTTATATGGCATGCTTTCAACCTATGTGAAGCAAGTATTAAATTCATGGGCAACCCAGAACAAAATTATCTCCCCAAGACTGGAAAGATTTGGCAATAGCAACGTTGGAAGTTGGTCTTCTGTTACAAGAGAGAGCATGGTGGAAGGAGGAAGCTAGGGCAATGAAATAATAAAATAGAACTAGAGGTATGTAGTGATAGGGGAGAAGGGGCCCTGCTTTTCGTCCAGCCCAGCTCCCGCACGGCTAGCTTANCTCCACCCACCTAAGGGCTAGCCTATCAAAGGCCAAGACAGTTTCTTTATTAACCAATGAAAGTAACACATAGACAGATGACCCTCCTAAATCAGAGGTATTATTATTTCACAGGATTATTTTTAGGTAAAGTTCAAAAAAATATAGTTAGCACTGTAATTTTTAGCACTTTTAAATGCTTGGGACAAGGTTGAAGAATCAAGAAAGAGGTCTGGGTCATTTACTAAAATTATACAAGGCCCAAAAGAAGCTTTCACTGACTTTTTGCAAAGATTGACTTCAGCTCTAAATAGAATATTATCTGATACAAAAGTCAGAAAAATATTAATCAAATCTTTGGTTTTTGAAAATGCTTGCTCAGAATGCAAATTATGATAGCACTTTAGAGGAAAATGAGTACCAATAGATGAATAGATTAGAAATGGGGCTTATGGTGGATCTCAGAATTATGATGCTACTCTGATAGAGAAGTTATTTTTAAAATATTTAAGATAAATCATAATGTCAGATGTTTTAAGTGTGGTAATGAAAGTCATTTAGAATATTCTGGAGTATGCAGTTGGTATGACTAGGCTAGCATTGTTCTAATGAATGCAGATAAACAGGGACAGATGACATAAATTTGGCCATTGTGAGACACCCTAAGGGACTTCCTACAGCTCACAATATCAAGGTTTGTTCAATAATTGCCTGGCATCATTGGAAAAACTTGTTTAAAAGATTTAAAGTCTGTTGTTAAAAGCAACAGTGCTCTGGATGTGATCGAGGACAGAACAGCTTCAGCAGATACAGCAAAAATTTCAAGAGACGGGAAAGAAGTATCTTAGCAAATTGCTATAAATGATAAAATGACAAAGCTAAAAGAGAAACAAATGACTTTGAAATTGCAGGTATAGTAGGCATAGGAGCAGATCTAACACAAACTTTCATCACAATATTGGCACCCAGATCAGCCTCTTGAGGAAATAAATATTCAATCTCTAGTATTGGAACTTCATCTCAGGGAAAACAAATTACAAGATAGGTCAAGTGTACAGGGCCAAAAGCTGTTTCTCCTTTTAATTTCGGTACATCTCGATTGTATGGGTACTATTTGTGGGGATCTGGTAGCCATGTAGAGCTAACATACCCATAAATTTATGGGGATCTGGTTTCTTGCTGCAAAAGTAAACACAAATAAACACTTCTCCAATCAGGGACAAATGTTAAAATAAAGACTGATTCAGAGAAAATATTAAAAGCTATTATCAAGAATGGTCACAGAGTGCTTAGGTAATAAATAAGTAGGACACAACAGCTATTGATTTTATAAAGGTACCAACTGACCTACTTTAAAAATGGCTAACTGATAAATCTGTGCAGGCAAAAAATATGGCCTTTGATATCAAAACATTTACAGGTGTTCATTTACATGTAACATCAGGTTAACAATCAGCTCTAAACATATAAGAACAATATAATGAAGACTATACCTGTCCTTCAAATCTCCTTTAGTTATCATTAAAAAGAAATATAGAAAACTGAGAATGTTAACAGATTTAAAATTCACAAATAAAGTGATTCAGCTAATGAACTTATTCCTACCTGGAATTCCCATCCCCCATTATTATGTAAGGGATGGTTTCTTATAGTGATTTGTTTAAAAGATTGCTTTTTTGCTACACCTTTGTAGATCAGATAAAGAAATTTTGCCTTCACAGTGCCTAAATATGATAATGTTCAACCTAGTCAAAAGTGTCAGTAGAAAATTCTAACACAAAGAATGTTAAAAATGTTAATTAAATGTGTCAATATTTTTCACAACAGCCATTAGAAATAATTCAAACACAGTTTTCTCAATATAAAATTTATCATTATATGAATGATATGCTACTGACTCATATATCTTAGAAAACTGTTTAATAAAGTGAAGAGAATTTTGCCTTTGTGGGGATTTGAAATTGCTCCAGAAAAAAACATAAAAAGAATATTTTATCATTTACCTATGGTTTATGATTGTTTTACAGAAAATT
The DNA here is from genome assembly GCA_001685075.1 of Bramus lutescens. NCBI lineage: Eukaryota > Metazoa > Chordata > Mammalia > Rodentia > Cricetidae > Bramus > Bramus lutescens. The sequence goes on along the minus strand of LOEQ01016774.1, from coordinate 6,419 downwards.
TGACAACAGAAACTAAAAATCAGAAGAATTCAATTACAAACAATTAATGATTCTCATTAATTGCTTTGAGATATCAAATGGCTCTGACCCACAATTGGATTAACCCCTCAAGAACTAAGTAACTTATTTTCAACCTTACAAAGTGATAAGGGTTTAAATATTTCAATAAAAGTATTAGCTGTGGCAAAGAGAGAATTTATTTTCTTAGAAAATTATTTACAGGATGCACACATGTGTCTTTTGTATCCAAAGCTTGATTGCGTTTTAGTTATTTTTCCTTCTACTCATTTTTCCACAGGAATTCTTATGCAGAGAGAAGTTATTATCTTAATTGGATATTTTTGTTACACAGGCAGAGTTGGAAAGACATATATAGAAAATGTTTCTGAGTTGATTGCAAAAGGAAAGATGAGACTTCACTGATTAGCAAGAACAGACCTATCAGAAAGTGTGGCACCATTTACTAGCACAGAAATTGCCTCATTTTGGGAAGTAAATGAATATTGATACAAAGCTTGTAATTTTTTTTTGAAATATTAACAGTGAATGTTTCCAAAAGAAGGAGCCTACAGTTTATAAAAGAACTAGTTGGAGTCTTTCCTATATAGTTGGAACAACACTATTTTCTGGCACTACTACATTCTATACAAATGTAAATACATCAGGAATGGTAGGTTATAAGTCACAAATAATAAGTAAAGTTGCTCATAGCCCTTATGATTCAAATAAAAATAATCAGGGCTTGGAGCTGGAGAGATGTCTCAACAGTAAGAGCACTGCCTGCTTTTTCAAAGGTCTTGAGTTCAATTCCAGGCAAACACAAGGTGGCTCACAACCATCTGTAATGAGATCTAGTGCTGTCTCCTGGCCTTCAGACATACATGCATGCAGAACATGTATACATAATGAATAAATAAATATTCTTAATACAGAAAATCAGAGCTGTATTTCATTCTTATGATATTAGTGGATTTTCTTAAATCTNATGTGTCTTTTGTATCCAAAGCTTGATTGCGTTTTAGTTATTTTTCCTTCTACTCATTTTTCCACAGGAATTCTTATGCAGAGAGAAGTTATTATCTTAATTGGATATTTTTGTTACACAGGCAGAGTTGGAAAGACATATATAGAAAATGTTTCTGAGTTGATTGCAAAAGGAAAGATGAGACTTCACTGATTAGCAAGAACAGACCTATCAGAAAGTGTGGCACCATTTACTAGCACAGAAATTGCCTCATTTTGGGAAGTAAATGAATATTGATACAAAGCTTGTAATTTTTTTTTGAAATATTAACAGTGAATGTTTCCAAAAGAAGGAGCCTACAGTTTATAAAAGAACTAGTTGGAGTCTTTCCTATATAGTTGGAACAACACTATTTTCTGGCACTACTACATTCTATACAAATGTAAATACATCAGGAATGGTAGGTTATAAGTCACAAATAATAAGTAAAGTTGCTCATAGCCCTTATGATTCAAATAAAAATAATCAGGGCTTGGAGCTGGAGAGATGTCTCAACAGTAAGAGCACTGCCTGCTTTTTCAAAGGTCTTGAGTTCAATTCCAGGCAAACACAAGGTGGCTCACAACCATCTGTAATGAGATCTAGTGCTGTCTCCTGGCCTTCAGACATACATGCATGCAGAACATGTATACATAATGAATAAATAAATATTCTTAATACAGAAAATCAGAGCTGTATTTCATTCTTATGATATTAGTGGATTTTCTTAAATCTTGTAATATAGATCTTGATTTTTAATATATAGAAAGTTGTTTTTCATTTTAAAACTCCTGACCTCATTCCAATTGATTCAGTATTAAACACTGCCTTTATTTAATTATTTAATTATAAATTATAATATTTAATTAGAAATATAAATAATCTATTGTATATAACAGAAGTCATATCCTATATGGGAAATTTGAGAAAGGGATTTAAGAGACTGAAAAATTGAATTATATCCAATATTTCCATAGATCCATATGCTTTTTATGGGAAACTGCTCTAAATTCTGAAAAAGTTGATTTTGAAATCTTACACTGAATAGTAATTATGACTATAATCAAAATACCTGTACAAATTAAGGTTGACAATCCTCTAGCTTATGTCGTTATAAAGTGAAACAGTTTTTTTATATTACAACCCAAAGCATTTTGCAATTATACCACATACTCTTATAAGAAAGGTAGACATTGAAAGATTTAATCACGCTTTAAAAGATGTGCTTAATAAGCAAAAAGGGGTAATAAAGACCCCAGAAATAGAATGCAGAATGCTTTATAAACTTTAAAGTTTTAAGTGTTAATGAGAAATGAACAACAGCTGTGGAGAGACATTAAATAGTCTAGAAAACTGCTGAATTAAATCAGCCTGTTTACTTTTAACATTTATTAACCTGAGAATTGAAATAAGCAAATGTATTTTGCCTTTGTTTCCACAGGAAAAGAAAAGCAGAGTATACCACTGAGATTCATAAAGATTACATGTGAACAATAGAGATTTTCTGGATAAGCAGAGGCAATAGTTCATCAGCTATCTTGGTTATTCAGTCCAAACTAAATTTAAAAATCTAAAAAAGTTGACTTTTGAAAAGAAATCCAAATGTTCTAGTGTGTGAAGGAATGGGAAATGTCATAGAGTATGATCATGAGGAGAGTCCTGTAGAGGATTTCCCTGAGTAGAAAGGAAAAATGGGACTTAGCAAGAAAGCACATTCTCATACAGCAGAGGTCAATACTTCCTAAATTCTGAAGTGGCGCTTACTGGTCCTGAAGAGTTTCTGTTGGTTCTTAGTGCCACCTGCTGGTCATGATATTCCCTGCAGAGATGTTTGCATACAGGCTCACACTGGAGTTCTCTCACTGTGTCTCTGGCACAGTAATACATGGCTGTGTCCTCAGTTTGCAGATTGTTCAATTTTAAGAAAACTTGGCTCTTGGACGTGTCCCTGGTGATGGTGACTCTGGATTTGAGAGCTGAATTGTAATCTGTGTTTCCATCATACCAAATTGCTCCCATCCACTGTAGACCCTTTCCTGGAGGCTGGCGAACCCAGTATATATTATAGCTGCTTAATGAGAACCCAGAGACAGTGCAGGTGAGCGACAGGGTTTTTGAGGGCTGCACCAGTCCTGGTCCTGATTCCTTCAGCTGATACTGGGACAGGACGCCTGTGGATAAACAACATCACCGTCAATCATATATTCGTAAATGGCATGCTTGGTTCCCTCCTCCAAAATCCTGAAACACTTACAGCTTGGAAAGGTCACCAGGCAGAGGAGCAGCACCAGGACAGCCATGCTCTTCTAAAGGCTCCAGTGAGAGGGAGATGGGGCTTCTCAGAGAGACCTGAGCTTTCATCCTGAACTTGAGAGCTAATTTGCATTGGGGGAGGTTCCTGAGAGGATAAAAGGAAGCACAGGGCAAGGTTTGGGAGATTTGAGAGCAGTCAGTTGGAAAATATGGGTGGCATATTTCATTGTATACATAGAAAAATCCTCAAGAGTAAATAAAATAGTAGAAACAGCATTATTGAGATTTAAAACAATAAATTCAGAAGGCAAATGATTAAGGGATACTGTTAAATATCAAATAATTTGGTAAGCCACTTTCTCAGGGACAATCTTTCAATCTAGCTTAAAACTGGTGGGGTTGTTCACTTATTTCCCAATAAATCCATTTACAGATAAACCTATGTATGATTTATAAAATACCTATACACATTTGTTTAGCTGTAACTTTACTCTAAGGTGACAGCATCTCATCATTAAACAGAATTAGGGGAAAAGATCACTTTTGTCCTACCCTTTTGGGGTTCATACTTTAAAAATTCTTATTCTAATGTAGGATTAAACATGAGTGTCATGTCTTTTTCTTTATAACTCTCTAGAACAAATCACAGAATAAATTTAAGAGAAGAAAAATGTAAAGACATCTCCATATACTATTGGTACTAATGTTCTGCATCATTCCCTGTTTTTATTGGTTTAATAATTTATTTACTTCAATGTGAATATATAAAGTCTTTTAATTCATATTGTTTGACTCCCCATTATATGTTCTGTATATTCTTAGTCAAAAGTGAAACCCACAGGATTAGAATAGAGGAGTTGGTCTAATATATTTTAGGTTCATCAAACACATTAAAAAGTTTTACACTGTTCATCTCATTTTAGGTGCTGCTAGGTAGGCTGAACCTTATACTGGCACTGGAAAACATCACAGTGATTTCTTTGTGTTACACATTGTGTAGAGTTATTTTATTCACTGTTTTGTGTTCTGCTCTCAGGATTCTAAATATTCAGTCGATTTGCTCTCGACAGCTTCATCTCCCTCTCTTGAATTTCCAGAGAAGGCTCAGCCTCAGATTAAAAGATTATTTTATTTTCATTTATAATGCTGCCTCAAGCTTATTATCCACTAACATGGAGCCCACAGCCTACACTGTTCATAGATGCCAGACAATGATGGCATATACCTTTAATCCCAGTACTTGGGAGACAGAATCAGGTGATTTTCCATGAGTTTAAGGCTACCCTA
>LOEQ01016773.1:4278-22113 GCA_001685075.1 Bramus lutescens | reverse complement strand
AAAACAATAGAAGCCATAATTTGAGTCAGTGGGAGAACTTGGGGGTAGTGGACATGAGGGGAATTGGAAGAAGAAAGGGGGGATGATGTAAATATGTTTTTATTTTTAAGTTACAATAAAAAGTAATATTTAAAATCACAACTCCTATTCTGTATTGTGTAAATAGTTATGGTTGTATGAAATAGATTCATGTGTTTTTCTTAAAAACAGAAATGATAAAATATCACCCTGTGAAATGATAAAACTTGAAAACTGACAACGAGCAGTCTTTGTTTAGATGTTAACCTCAAGAAAAATTCATGAGCACACAATGAAGCTTAATCAATATATCTTTTTATATAACACAATAAATGCAAAAATGGAAAAGAAAATACTATTTCTTTTGTACCAGTTTTATTATAATGCTAAACATCATGTTCAAATTAGAGTTATATAGCAGAAGATCAATTCTTGTGCATTCTACTGATCAAACTAGTAGCAAAACAGTGCAATTTCCTCTTTAAGTACTCCTTGTGCTTTGCCTATATTATGGGTTTGGGAGGAGTGTACAAATTGAACCTTGTTAGAATTCTATTCTAAAGTTATGTTTTAGGTATAGAATGCATAAAATAAGTTTGCCATGAGATGCGGAAAACAGCCCAACTTGTGGGAGCTGATCAGTTGACACTGCCTGACTGTCTCGACTGGACTTCCACGTTCTTCTTTAGATAATAGCCTTCCGAGATCATACTGAATAAAGACAAAAGAATACCACTCTATAATCATATGAGAACACAGGAGAATTATGGACAATGTCAAAGCCATGGAATCCACAATTCCTTTCCCGTTTAGTGTGCCACTCCGTCCTTATCAATTACAGTTCCAGTGTCTTTCTAGTCTTCCCTCTGCCTGGAGCAGATTAAAACAACCGTAAAATTGCCTTATCTCACCCTCTGCCTCAGTTCCCCTTAGAACCCTCCCAAATCAACGAGCCAAAATTCAAATTCTATCACTTTTTTTCTTATTACAGAGCTTCTCTTATTGTTTGGATATTAAGAAGATCCAAAGCTCATGTGCTGAAAATATCATCTTAGTAAAGTTCCGGTTGGGACATTTGAGAGGTGACTGAGATGTGAGGGCCTTACATTCATGAATGGATTAGTTCATTCATGCATTCATAATTCCAAGGAATACTGTAGAGTGACAGAAACTTTAGAAGATGGAATTGGTAAGAAACAGGGAGCTATTTCTTCTTCTCTTGTTACTATGCCTCTTTTTTTCCACCTTTTCTCTATCAAATAAATTCTTATATAAGACTCTGCCTCACCACAAGTCCAGAAAAATGCAGCTAAATGACAGTGAGCCAAAGTTTTTGAAAGAATCAAAGAAGCCATCTCCTTTTCTGCCTGATATACTCAAGTATCTTTTCACAGTGTTGGAAAACCATTCAAAACAGCTTCTTACTAGGTCAGCCTCTGATCCCGGTAGTATAGGTTACCTCTCTGCAATAAATAGCAAGTCTATACACAGGTGTTTCTGTTGGTCACTGACTGAAGACAGTGGCAATAATAGAGAACCTGAGAATGCTCGATTCCAAATGCACCGATAGGTGCAGAAGCACAGCTCTGAGAGTTTTCAGGAAGTGTAATTAGACTTTTAAGGGTTGAGAATGACAAGAAAAACACGAGGTTAAGATAAAGGTTAGAGTTAGAAGTCACAGGAAAGTCTTCCTACCCAGGGGCCATTATGGAATTCTCCTTAGAGCTTCGTCATGGTTCTGTTTCAAAAGAAAGGCTGGACCTGTGCGTCCATATCAGTAGGACACCACTCGTGGGAAGGAAGCCTAGCCACAATACTAAATATTCTGTTATCCTTATAGAAGAGTCCATCAGAAAGGATAATGTGATTTGAGAACTAAAAATCCTTCCCAATAATAACTGGTAAAATTACAATGGATACATTTTAATAGCATTTTAGAAAGAAATAGATAAATACTGTATTTAGAAGAAATTAAAATCTTAAGTAACCTACATCATAGCAAAGAGAGGCACAAATCTATGTTTAAAAAGTAAGAATATAGTAATTGTTATTATGACAATATAAATAAAGTGAACTTTTTAAAGCAGGCATCAAGATGCCAAGTTCAGCACTCTTATCTTCACTGATTTCTGACAACTAAGCCTAGCCTGGTTTAATAAGTTAAACCAAGCTGTGTATTCTCACTGCCTGATTTCCTATGCTTTTTATCGGTCTTTAATTTCATGATGCATTTAAAGCTCACTCAGACTCTGAGCATGGCTCTCCCTGTTTGGAGCATGTCCTTCCCTAATCTTAACTTGCCCTCAACCCTTTGCCTACATAGCAAGCACCCATTGGCCAGTCATGCCTGAAACCCAAAACAAATTCCTATATGTCTCTGTTCCGTTAATCTCCCTGGCAGATTAACACCAAGCACGCAGGCAAATTCCCTTTCGAACATTTTCGATCTTATTTTTAATTGAAGGTTCTGAGGCTTTTGTATTCCTTTTGATTTTTTGTTTAAATTGGCAATATATATGTGCACTTGCTGTCATACCCTATACTTCATTTTTTTTAATTTTGCTTACTTATTTAGTATTTTGTGAGTAGGAGGGGCTTGCCTATATGTATCAGTGCAGTGTGTGCGTGCATGGTGCCCCCACAGACCAGAAAAAGATATCGTAGCCTCTGAAATTGGAGGAACAGAAAGCTGTGAACCACCATGTAGATGCTGGCAATTAAGCCGGGCACTCTGGAAGACCCACAAGTACTCTAAAACAGTGATTCGCCTCTTCAACCCCTGGACTATTTTTTTTTAAAGGTACAGTCTCATTCTGTAGTTGACACTGAAATGACATTGCGATCTGCCTGTCTCAGCCTTTCCAGGGCCAGGAATACAGAAATGGGAGATTGTACTCGGGTGACTGTGGACTCTTGAATTGCATACAACTAACCACAACACGGGTATCCTCCTCAAACAGATCGTAGGTAAACAGGAGGGCAAAGTCTTAAACCACTGATTGTACTAGAATGTGACAGCTCCTCCCCGGTACTGAGAGGGAGTGCCAGAGGAAGAGAAAGGAGGGATTGTGCACCGTTGGTGGAGGAAGACTGTGAAAAGCAAGCCCAGGTATAGGATGGAGTGAAGTTCGGCAGGAGGCAAAAATAATTTTCAGATAGATGCATAATAAAACATACACTAGAAGGCTAGATAAGTGGAGAAGCCGGATTTTAGAAAGGTTTTAGTATGTCCTATGAGATTTAGAGGTATAAATAACTAAGAAAGTAAGCATAAAAGGCCTCTTAAGCCATTCATTAGCATACAACACAGCAAATTCCTTTCAATACATAGGTATTCACGTTCTTACCTTTAAGTTGAAGGAGAACAGCCATTGAGGGGAACAGCTGCAGATACGTGCAGGGGGAGGCTATTAAAAAGGATCTAGGAAGGAAATGCCTTAGCTCACTTAGCCAGAGGTATGGGAAGAAGACAATGCGAGAGATGTCAGAAATATGGGTCGCTCAGGGGACACTGAGACCGTGAAAGAGACAACTGGGTCATGGTAGGTCATTATCAAGAATGAGCCCCAGGATTTGGGACTGACTAACAAGATGAGAGAAGGTACCGCTGACAGAGAGACGAAAAGTTGGGAGACGGGTTAGTCCCGTCTGAGTTTAAAAAGAACAACTTCTTTTCTAGCTGCAGAATCCTGGGTCAGTCACTTAATTACTCTGTTTAGTCATTTAAAGTAGTAATAATACATAGTACTTTTTAATCAATGTAAAATTTTGTATTTATGCTATTAAAATCACTTATCACATGAAAGTCACTGGCATAGCATATGTTAATTTATTTATTAATTTTCTAGAATCACCTTGTGAAAGATAGATATTTATTGCCCACATTTTACTTTAAAGAAAAAACAGAGACAGAACAGATTTTACTATATGCCCAGAATCACAGACCTGGGACATTGGAAGATCTCAGCTTAAACATGTATGAGATGGAAATCAAAAAAAAAAAAATACCTTAACTAATAATTCATAATGATTTCCATTAAATGCTAATCATTTCAAAATGGTTAGCAGAGTCTTATGGGTTATCTAATGTGGGCAATAAGCATATTTTACCTGTTTATTTATAATAAAAGAATTTAAAGAATACAATTTACATGCAGATATTTTACTAAAACCTAGGACAGATTTAAATAGAATAAGTCAGAAAGGTTTTGGGAGGAGCATTTCTCATGTTTTCTAATGAAATCATGGTCACTATGAAATATCAGAGAGGCAAGCATGCATGTTGAAAGAGTTTAGGCAGTTTTAAGTCAATGTGTGGAGTATTAGCATCTGTAACTTGAGCACTAGACACAGAGATAGGTGAGTCCAACATTAGATTATAGCTACAAGATGTAGATCAAACAATGAACATGGAGAAGTTCTCTTGAAGACAATAGGTATGAAGGGTAGACTCAGAAAATCTGAAGATCGGAAAGGGAATGGCACTCTCTCCTCACCAAATCTGTACAACCATTTTGAATGTCTATTAGTCCGAGTCCTTTGCATAGGTCAGTAGATATTGATTTAAAATTCTTTGAAGAACCATTTTCACTTCTAATGTTTGATGACTTAGGAGTAAAATAAAATGTGAACGTTAGGGAATAGCCGAAAGTAGATTTGTATCAAAGTATCAGGAAGCACAACCAGATTCCTTGCTGTGTCCTGGAAAATGAACACTAAGCATTCTTCGCTTTGAATGAAAGAGCATTCAACTTGATTGAGTTGCTTTTGGTTACCAAACTTCACCTTCAGAAATGCTCCCCCTGTTACTATGTACAGTCGCTGTGTGTGGCAGAATTGAGAAGAAGACAAAATGTCATCCTGGACACTCAAGAGGAATATTAATGGCCTGGAGAAGGTAATGGGATACTTGTGGTCAACTACTTTTTGTTTTGTTTGTCTTCCAATGCAAAGATTTTCTTTTCCCTTGTTTATGCTTGTATTTCCTCATGTTTGTTGATTAAAAACAAAATACTTTGCACTACACTGTCATAGACTACAGGGCAAGGTTGCCACATACAGAAGCAGAGAAGACAGAAGGGTGAACTTTCTGTTCTCTTTCAATAGAGTGACCCAAAAACCAAGAAAGGAAATCAGCAGGTGATAGCTAGAGCTCTTTGATTAGTCAGGCACATCCACTACATCAAGGAAAATGTGGTCACGCCTGAAAGAGCATTTACTGCATGAATTGTGGTCATTCATAAAAAAAGCATGAAAAATCACAATGAGGGAGGAGAAAATTTAATAACTCCTCCAGAAGATCTTTGGACAAACAATGGGAAATAAAGTGCTCAGGGTTTCCATTGATTTTATCCTAAGGAAGGCGCATGTAGTAAAAGGAGTCCAGGAATTGCACACAGAAGACTGTCTATGTCTTGATTGCAAGTGGAAAAAAGAGTCAGACATCATTCCTGGGCAAAATGAATGAACTTTGTGGACTGAGTCACTGAAGAATTTCCAGTAACTGGGTTTTTGTTAAGAATCACACACACACACACACACACACACACACAATGTAGAGCAATCTTCTCATCTATCTTAGAACTAATTTTGGGAGTGGATGATCTGTTTCATTTTGAGAAGCAAAACTCAAAGCAGATGGATAAACGTCAACAAAAGAAACAACCACATTAGGAAAAAAACGACGGATAAGGGTACTGACATAGGTGGTAATAATCTTTAACAACATCTTAACCCATATTTTATTAAAATATTTCACAAATCTCTATGCTTTATAGACCCCATGCATGGCTATTTCTCAGGTTGTTGTGAAACATGAGGTGAAAGGAGCTCATTATTAAATTATTCAAATGATTACTTTGCAGTCATAGTCCTTAGTGGACATTTGAGATAAAAATTTAGTTATAATATTTTTTAAATAATTAGGAATCCATTTAAAGGGCACTTGCTGCTGAAACACTGCTCATTCTTACGAGTGAGACTTCAAAGGACCTTGCCTATTTCAGCCAACAACTCTAAGCAATACTACGCATTCTTGTATGTGTGACCATGCAATTCTGAAGCACAAAGCAATCTTGCTCTACGAAGTTGACTATCATGGTAAGGATAAGGCAAACATCTGAACAGGCAGGGAAGCAAGCACCTCTGCTTCCTTCCCTTCCTCCATTACTTTTCTAACTAACTCCATTTCCTGTTTGATCCTTTTTTCCTTCAGCAGACTGCTCTACTGTCTATGGGAGCCATAGAAGAAATCCCTGCAAATGCTTCCTAGGTATTCATTATTAATGCTTTGCTTTTATTTATTAATTACATCAGAAGGTTTCATCCTATATAAATAAAGTGAGAACTTCTGAAAAGATACTGCTTCCTTATAGGGGGCCAACATAGTCTAATAGTGTTTTCTGCTGTCTAAAATAGACACCTAGCTAGTTCTCATTCATGAATGGGTGAATCTGAAAAAAACAATAATCCCACCAAGTATCGCTGTTTTATATTTCCCTCATCATGTCACGTCTTAGAAAGGCAGTTTTATTCATTTATTGTTTGGGGTTCTACGCTACTGAACCAAATAAGCTGTTTTTATTACATCATTTCTCAACTTTCTAGGATGAGATGGAGCAAGTGCACCTTGGGACGGCATCGACTACATTCCACACAGTGTGGAACTAACTTTCCCCAAAGGACAAAACTGATCTCTAAGTGAATTGCAATCAAATTGAATGACCTTAATTAAATCACATCTTAAACATGACAAGATAATTAAGAGTCGATTTTGTGGTGATGGTAGCTTTATTTCTTTCTTTCAGACAGTTTCACTATTTAGTCCAGGATGTGACCTGTAATAGTGATCCTCCTGCTGGAGTCTCATGATGAAAGTGCAAAGAACAACTTGTCCACTATGTCCCAATATCTTTTTGAACTTGCTACAAAAATCTGACAGGCCCATAAAATTTATACTTGACACATTTGAAGAAAAGACCTATCAAGGACAGAAATAATAGCAATAGTTGTCCTTAGTCCACGTTTAAACCTTAAGAGCACTGAATGGCAAAGCAATCTCTTCCTAGTAGATCATGCCCTGGTCTTGGTGAATGCAGCCATGCAGTCTCATATGTCTCTCCCATCATCTTGGCAATTTCCCGTCATTTCTTTTGTGTACCAGGGCTTCTGTGTCAAAAGTCTCTGGGTACATCACAAAACATCTTCAACTATTTAGAAGTGAATTACAAAGCACCTAAGTAAAGCTGCTATAATTTTTGCACATTGTCCATTTTGTAAAAGACACAAAATAGGATTTAGCCTATTCCTCTCCTTAAAAGATTACTGGGCCTGAGGACCACTTGGTAGACTGATTATGTGGCATTCATGCGTGAAGTCCTGGGTTTGATCATCAGGACCATGTAAAGGGGTTTATAAGCCTGTACCTGTCATTCCAGCCATTGGGAGAAGAGGATCATAAATTCAAGGTCATCCTACCCTACCTACATAGTGAGTTTAAGGCCATGCTTGGATATCTGAGATTCTGTCTCCAAACAAGCAAACAAAGGTGTCAACAATCTCCAGCAGACTGCCAGGCCTTCACACATGCTTTCATTGCCCACGCTCTGTTCTGCACAAAAGAAATGAAATAATAGAACTGTTTCCTGAACTAATAATTCCTTCTACGTTCCCTGTGCACTTAGAGTTCATGACTACTTCCTGTTTTCACCGATTGATTGCAGGAACAATTTCAAGCCTAAACACTCTTTAGGACCCAGGTGTAAAGCCTGTATTACAGCTTCTCTCCTAACAATCTTCAACATGAAAACACAGGAACTCACAAACATCTTTTCCTATTTCAATTTACAGGAAATTTTTTTCTTAACTTTTTTTTTTGGAACTATACCTTTTTTCTGTCATAATGAATCCTGATTTTACTTTCTACTCCTTCTTCCTCTCCCTATTCTTCCTTACTTCCCCTCCCATCAAGATCTAATCCCTTTCTCATGCTCATTAGAGAAACAAACAAGATACTAAGGAATGATAATTAAAACAATAGGTAACACATCGGAATTGGAACAAAAACAACAAACAGAAAGGTGAAAAGAGAAGGCACAAGAAACAGGTTCACCTACTCACATACTCGGGAACCTCGTAAAAACACTAAACCGGAAGTTGTAGAAGTCATAATATACACAGGAAGGATCTGGTACAGACCCGTGTAGGCCCTCAATTTTTGAAGAATTCTTACTTTTAAATATTGTAACTTTTCCAAGCCAACAGAAGTAACTATGAAGGTAAATTTTCCAATAATAAGAATGTCTGATTAAATGTTTAAGTTGTCATCTTAAAGAATGGGGCCGAGAGTGCAGTGAAGAGCGGTTGCATGGATCCTCTGATAGTATTTGTTTTTCTGTCACTCCGGGGTGACCCTACCCTTACTTTTGGCACTAATTTTACAGCACTTGAGATACCTTTGCCCTCTAACAACCATCTGCTGAGTCCCAGCACTTGTCCTTTTGCTGTTTCCAAGGTGAAATTGTTTTCCTCTCCTCAAGCACTTGATCTCTTTCCTAAACTCTCACACCATTCCATTGCAAAGTTGTCCTTGCCCTTTATGTGTGGATCCAATTTCACATAATTAGTGCTTATGTAGTACATCCATTGGAGCTATTTCTCCTTCCTCCTCTCAGGCTCATAGAAGTCTCGCTGATCCACAAATCCACTCTTATTCTTTAGGTATACCTGAGAAGAAAGCAGGTGGCCTGTTTGCCTTTATTTGATCCAGAGTCCGTCCCTTTTTTTTTCTCTCCCAGAAAGGGATAAACACATCTACACCTTTTGCAAGAATCAGCCAGACTTCCTTACACAGAAGTAAGCCTCATCCCAAACAGCCATTCTCCAGGACAGAAGTCAGCGAGAGTGATATTTCCCAGTAAAGACGTGCATCTAATTCAGTCCTTTTTTTTTTTTTTCAAAATAGACCGGAAAGTCAGAATAAATTACCAAGTCAGTATTAGCAGATATTTAACCAATTAACCATCCGGTTAGTTTTACGTTATGAAAAATTGCTACTCTAGGATTATTTGCATTTATTTACATAAAACACACCATTAGAAAAGTATCTGCTGTGCAATCAAATCTTCCACTGACCCATGAGGAACAAATCTGGGGAACACTGGTCAATGATCACTAGTGATCCATACTTTCATGCGTAGAAACACTTCTTTCCTAGTCTTCTACTTTTACTAAGCTAAGAGTGTGAAGCTTTCCATTACTTTTGTGCATTAAGTCAGTTGTTACTGGAAGCCAGAAAACATTTCAGAGCAGCTACACAAAGCCCATTCATTTCCACTCTGTTTTAAAAGCCACTTTTGTGGCCTTTAAGCAAAAAACTCTAATTCATTGTTTTAGAGTAATATGATCAAAAGATCATATTCTAAAAGGCCTAAAATATGAACATATTTCACTGTGGTATGACATAAGATTTAGGCATGAGAAGTAAATTTTGAAAATATAGAGGAATAAAAATTTCAATTGAAATTTGGTAAGAACTTTGCTTCCTCATATAACCAAAAAATGAGATATGAAACTCTAAAGGGGAAGTCTTATAGAATAAATTGGGAGATTTGTTAAATCTAAAATTTAAGGGTTAAAAATTAATTGTCCTTACCTTCTTAGTTGCAGGCAAAAAAGCTTTTTAACAGAAGCATTACAGATTAAATTATTATTTCAGATAGCATACACCTTCTCAGAGAGTTCACGTAATTGTTTCATAGATAACAGTACATCAACTACAAAGACACAGACAGTTACACTCCTAAATAAAAGTAATTGTGCTCACCAGCTTCTAGAGGAGCTTGCGTGCCGTCAGAGCATTTTAAGATTTGCTTCAGGGAGACGGTTGAAGGAGGTACAGAAAGTAAACATACCAGACCCACTGCCCAGCAGCTGAGAACTCTGGGAGGAGATACACGGTCTCAACCATTTGTTTGTCCTCCAGGCTATCCTGACATCTGACAGCCACTGACATCCCGAGCATTCGAGCACTTCAGACACATGCCGAAGAGGAGATAAATATAGGACGCTGACACCTGAGCCAAATGAAATGGAAGCTAATGTGAAAAATCACCCTCATTTTGTGCCTCAGTTTTGGTAAATAAAACCCTTAATCCTCTTCCTGCTGAAACCTTTCTATGTCCCATAAGAAATAGTTGCTGAGTTTATAAAACACAGACATTCAAAATGACCCGGGATTGCTGGTAGGTTTGCTTCTCATGATTCTCATTTGCTCTTAGAGATAGTCTTGGGTGGTTTTTTTGTTTTGTTTTGATTCTTTCTGATTAAGCATAAAACAGCAGTTCACCATGGTTTAATAAACAAAGTTTTGCTCCAGTCACTAGTGAAAGTTATTTCATAACACGTATCATTCCCTAAAATGAGAATGTCTGTGTGGTAAGCTTTCTTAGTATGTTTTCCCTTATTTTTACTTATAGTTTGGTCATTTTCATTTAACTTTATTAATGAATCAGACTGTACCACACATTACTGTGGTGTTTAAGTTTGAATTACTGTTATTTAAAAATCTCTTGGTGGTTTCCTGCAGTCGGTTTAAAGTGAGTTTTGCTTAATACTTCTGGTAGCTACATGAATAAAGCATGGCCTTCAATCTGAATAAATCCTGTGATTAAAGTCAATCTCTGATAATACAGTGGCATGTTTTTACCAACACATCACCAGTTTATTAAAAAGTCCATTCATTAAGAATTTCTCCCTAGTTAAACAGAAAGTCCAGGAAAGACCAACAAAGCCAGGTAGTACAATGCTCTGTTTCTTTTCAGATGCTAAGTATTTTTATTTAGTAACTATTCTAGAAAGGTCTACGAAGACACTAAGGACAAAACAGGACATAGAGTTCCATGTTTTATGGGAAACTCTCCAAAACTCTCCAGCAACATATAGTACCATTTTGTTTCCTTATCCCAAATGAGGCTTTCCAATCAACTTAATAGTTATAAGCTCATTCTACAGAAAATAAACTAAAAGTATATAAATATTTATAGTGCTATAAAGGAGTTCATCTAAGTGTCTAACTTATGCAATTTTGACTGTATCATAGTTACAAGTCAAACATTAATTTCACCTGCCCTTTACTTGTATCAGACTAGCCATCCTATGAACAATAACAAGGATCGATTATTTGTATTAATTAATTTATTTACTTACTTATTCTTGTTTAGGCATAGTTAGGAAAAGCACAGACACGCCCCCCAGGGAGAAGTGCTCAGATACCAGGAACTCATTTGGTATATATGTATAAAGCATTATATCTAAACAAACACAAAAAGACAGACTGCAATCCCCAATTGTAGGGGGTCTCTGTCATCTTTCGTGTGTGTGTCCTCCTCCTGACAGCTTGTGTAAGACTCTTGACTTGGGACGTGAAAGGGCAGTTCTGGTAACAGCACCCCAAGTGCCACCTGAGTTATGATAGGTCAAAGATGTGAGGGTAACCAAGTGGTAATGATTGCAGGTGCTCACTTATTGCACGATAGTAGGAAGAATCATCTATGTGAAGTTTGAACATCATATTCCCAAATATAACGCAGTATGACTCTTACATTACTAAGAAAACATGATTTTGCGTATAAAGCTGTTGACTGATTTTTCTGTCCTGCCCAGTTCCTGCAGTCATTAAATCCCAAAGAAATCACACAGAGGTCTACATTAATTATAAACTGATTGGCCTAGTATCTCAGTCTTCTGATTTACTCTTATAACTTTCATTAGCCCATAATCCTTGTCTGTGTTAGCCGCAGAAAGACATTTGATGGCTAATTTAGAATTAAGTATATTAGTAAATTCCTCCTGGGATTATCTGTAGCTTTATTTTCCTTGTTAGCGTGGAATTGATGGTGTCATTCAAAGCTGTCACTCTTAAGGAACATCTTCCTGATAGACAACTTTGTCACAATGGTGACAACTGTTCTGCTTTACATTTCTCTGCCTAACTTGTTCTCAAATCTACCGCCTGTAATGTCTTTTTCTAAACATCAAATGAAGCCAAAGGTTTCGTTGTGACTCCCTCTCAAAACTTAATTCCTTTCTTGGTGGTGGAGGATCATAGTTTGGAAACAGTATCTCACACTGTAGCTCACATTGCCCCAAAACACACGATGTAAAACAAGTTTGTCTCCAACTCACAGAAATTCTCCAGCTTCATTCTCAAGGTATGCCATAAAACTGGCTTTAAAGTATTTCCCCATTGAAAAATGTTAATAGAGAAGTTAAGACTTTTATTACACACGGGTAGCACGTAAAGAATGACCTATATTAGCTAGGTAGATTTAGTTATTGTACAAAATACATGTGCTGTAAAGCTCACAGTGACATTACATGTACATTTAAAGATTACAGTAACATGTTTGTAAAATACTGGATTTAGAAGAAATTGGTTCCTATTTG
Organism: Bramus lutescens; assembly: GCA_001685075.1. Lineage (NCBI taxonomy): Eukaryota > Metazoa > Chordata > Mammalia > Rodentia > Cricetidae > Bramus > Bramus lutescens. The sequence continues at coordinate 9,651 of LOEQ01016773.1, read as the reverse complement.
CTCACTATTAAGAATGAAGCCTGAAGGAAATATATACTATTAAGATAAATAGTTCTAATAAGTTCTCTTAAGTATTTCCCCAAAGCTTAGTATGTCAATAACCTTCATATTCCAATNCACACAGAGGTCTACATTAATTATAAACTGATTGGCCTAGTATCTCAGTCTTCTGATTTACTCTTATAACTTTCATTAGCCCATAATCCTTGTCTGTGTTAGCCGCAGAAAGACATTTGATGGCTAATTTAGAATTAAGTATATTAGTAAATTCCTCCTGGGATTATCTGTAGCTTTATTTTCCTTGTTAGCGTGGAATTGATGGTGTCATTCAAAGCTGTCACTCTTAAGGAACATCTTCCTGATAGACAACTTTGTCACAATGGTGACAACTGTTCTGCTTTACATTTCTCTGCCTAACTTGTTCTCAAATCTACCGCCTGTAATGTCTTTTTCTAAACATCAAATGAAGCCAAAGGTTTCGTTGTGACTCCCTCTCAAAACTTAATTCCTTTCTTGGTGGTGGAGGATCATAGTTTGGAAACAGTATCTCACACTGTAGCTCACATTGCCCCAAAACACACGATGTAAAACAAGTTTGTCTCCAACTCACAGAAATTCTCCAGCTTCATTCTCAAGGTATGCCATAAAACTGGCTTTAAAGTATTTCCCCATTGAAAAATGTTAATAGAGAAGTTAAGACTTTTATTACACACGGGTAGCACGTAAAGAATGACCTATATTAGCTAGGTAGATTTAGTTATTGTACAAAATACATGTGCTGTAAAGCTCACAGTGACATTACATGTACATTTAAAGATTACAGTAACATGTTTGTAAAATACTGGATTTAGAAGAAATTGGTTCCTATTTGCTCACTATTAAGAATGAAGCCTGAAGGAAATATATACTATTAAGATAAATAGTTCTAATAAGTTCTCTTAAGTATTTCCCCAAAGCTTAGTATGTCAATAACCTTCATATTCCAATTAATTCTCTCTTCCTTTATCATCTTCACTGACTACGAAAGCCTCGCCAACAATTTGCACAACACAGCGAAGCCCAAAGAAACATATTTTTTTCTTTTTATAAATGGGTGGTCCTTTATTTATTAAAATAGTAGTAAGCTATATTAAAACTGTACACATGAATATACTATTTTATGTGATAGACTAGATGCTAAGGCTTGTGCATCTGTTTGATTATTCAGTGAATGCACATCTATGAACAGGTATCTTGTGTTTCTTTACACAGGAATGAAATGAACTGATGTATAAGAGTAAATAGGTGTTAATGAGCAAACAATTAGGAAAGTATTTAAAAATAAGGGTCAGTAAAGACAGTGAACCGTGGAGAAGAAGGAGGATGAAAGATGCAAACATTAAAGGCAGAAGGAAAATCAGAATGGGAGAGAACAAGGAGTAAGAAGAGATAACACAGGATCCGTAGGGATTATTCCTACCATAGGAATGAGGAGAAGGCTTGAAATAACGTAGGCATTTGGAGTACTCTGATAAATACATAATGAAATCTGAGTTTCATTGATAAAGCCTATAAGAGCAATGATGGTGGACACAGAGAGGGTGAAATGGATGGGGAAAAGCCTGAAAAGCAGCTACTGATGAATGGAGGGTAACTGGATTAAAAGTAGATTCAAGAATGAATTGTATTCTTTAAAAAATGAATTTTGAAGGCACAGTAGGTTTTTGCTTGTCCAATGATGTGAGAGAAAGTATGAGGTTAATAACAAAGTCTTATATGGAATTGTAGAAATTTCTTTGGGTAACCATGAACATACATTGAGCTATGGTGGCTGGCACAGATCAAATGTTGAAATACTGTTTTATGGATGAAAATGAAAATAAATGAACAAGGAAATATGAATTTAGTCAGATAAGAACACAAGTGAACAGTAATGTTGAAACATGAGGTTATCAGTCCTTGGTGACTTCTGTTTTTCAAATGTAGACCAAGCCAACACCACATGAAATGATTTGAATAAAATTTTTATCTGTATTAAAAATATAAAGATGTTTTCTTTTTATTATCTCTACAAATAATTTAGGAGTTTATATTTTATTTGTATTAGAGTATTACAAGTAATCTGGAGATAATTTGAAATACATGATAGAATATTTGTAGCCTATAAACAAATATTTTTAGCACAGGTTCTTGGCTGTAGAATACTTAGCTATCAAATAATATTTATAAATATATTAATATACAATAAAATTAATTTATATATTCATGCCTATGTGTATATTCCTTAAGCAGTACTGAGGAGGATTGTGAAACTGTTTAGTTTTGTTCTCATAAGAAGACTTCACAATACTATACATCAAGATAAAGGGCACCTTTAAATATAGAGCCAAGAAGAAATTCTTGCAGTCCAAGAACCACAGGGAAGTCAAGAAACCCAGTACTTGAAAAATACCAAGAATAAATTTTAACAATGCTGCAAGAGCTTTACACACATTTGGATGAGTATATAGTGCTTGTAATCTAATGGAAACTTAGGTCCCCCTGGACTAAGAGCAAATAATATCCACAGGACTTAAGGTCCCTCTTCTAGCAAAACAACAGGCTGGTAGCCAATTATGGTATCAGCCAAACGGATGTCCCACTGGCTTTTAAATCAGACACAGGGCCTGGGTTTGTAACACTGACTGTTTTCATTCTATAAGATCTTTCTGTTTATGAAATTATTTTGATGTGTTCAGGTAATTTATCAGCAACAATAATAATCAAACACTTCTGATGTATTTGCTTGCTGAGCAATAATACAAAGCACTATTCTCTTTTCTTTCAGAGAAACCCAGGGAGGTGAATTTGGACAGACTTGAAATTCACAATTAAGCTCTAGAATTGAGATGTGTAGCTGTTACAGTGCATTTTATATATTGTTCTTCTTGTAAAGTTCATTGCAGATTCTTAGCTGTTCATTCTCAGTCCACTCTTGGGACTTTTTTTCCTTATGTGCATTCTAAATGTAGATGACTAGTCTATTAATTTCTAGGCTTACACTATCCTTTTTCTTATATTTTCTCTTCTTTAACATTCTTTCCCAGCTTCTGTTTGTGATTCTGAATTGATCCAAAGTTTATTTCTTGATCTACAAATTCTATTCTATTGGTAGGATTTGCTGAAGAAAGCAGAGTCAGGCAGATGCATGAATCTCTGGCCCAAGATGGACATGGGTTAGAATCTTCCCAGTAAGCCATGACCCCATGGTGATACACAGATTACCAGATATGGGTTAAAGCAAGATGTGAGAGTTAGCCAAGAAGAGGCCAGATATAATGGGCCAGGTAGTATTTAAATGAATACAGTTTGTGTGTTGTTATTTCCAAGGGCTAAGCTAGCCGTGCAGGAGCCGGGCAGGACGAAAAGCAGGCCTGCTTGTCTAATCACTACAATTGTTGCTGAAAATTTTTATAGCCTGGTACATTGCATATTGTTTAATCTCTTCTGAAAATATAAATATGAACCAGGCAGTGGTGACACATGCCTTTAATCCCAACACTATGGAGGCAGAGGCAGGAGGATCTCTGTGAGTTTGAGGCCAGCCTGGGCTACAAGAGCTAGTTCCAGGACAGGCTCTCAAAGCTACAGAGAAACTCTGTCTCGAAATATATATACCATTTTAAAAATTAAGAAAAAATCTAGGCATGAGAACACACATATATATTTCAAGCATGAGTGACTGCAGCAAGTTTAAAGTCAAATGGGGCTACAACCAAATGACTGTCTCAAAACAAAACAAAAATTAAGTGACTGATTTTATTGACTCAGTATTCATTGGGGGCAGACTTGGACTAAATGCCCCAGATTCAGGCTAGAACTATTCAGCTCTCTTCTGGGATGACATTGCATCTTAACCTATTCTCAAGAGTGTAAATAGTAACAGACTAGGTATAGAAGAGGAGAAGGGGGAGCACATGCACTACTGGTCAGAGTGCAAACTAACATAGATACTATAGAAATCTATAATGTATTTGAGGTTCTCCCAAAACTAAGATTAAATCTATGAACATCTAGTTTTCACAGTCCTGGGCATATTACCAAAGGATCCATGTCCTACTACAGGGATACCTACTCACCTGGGCTGATTGCTCCTCTCTTTACAGTAATGCCTAGAGCATCAGCCACTTTTCAGATATCTCCGTAATCTAGATTTTAAAATTTTCTGCTGCTTGCTGTGGAAAAATCTTTGTACACTGTAAATATGTATTACTCTCATTGTAATAGAAGCTGATTGGCCTACGACTAGGCAGGATAAGGTTAGGCGGGAGAACCAGACCAAGAGAATGCTGTGAAAGGGAAGGAGGAACGTTGGAGGAGATGCCATAAGATACAGAACAAGCCGAATGGGAAGTACATACCAGACGTAGATAATCCTCAGAGCAACACATAGATTAACAGAAGTGGTTAATTTGCATTATAAGAGCTAGCTACAAAAAAGCTTAAGCTATTGACTAAACATTTATAAATAATAAGTCTCTGTGCTGATGGGTCAGAAAAGTCTGCCTATAAATGATGCACAAATGTCCAACACGTATATCCACATGGAATCCGAGATAACTTACAAAAAGTTCTAAGCACGCAAAAACAGATTTAAATGCATCTTGACACTAGTGGTCAACAGAGGCACGCACAGTTCATGACACTCTCAGAAAGAGTTCAGTACAAATGTGGATCCTCAAAGGCTCAGAATGGATGACCCCTCTTCAGATGCTCACGTCATCTCTCACGGTTTTCTGGTTTCCTGGAGAATGCTAGACTACATTCTACTTCTGTCCTCTTCCTGGCAGTTCTCACCTCTGTTACTTCCTCATATATTTGCTTCTTAGTTTTTCTCCACCTCTTATTCAGCATCTCAACTCAAACATCTTATCTCCAGGGACCTTTGTATACCACAGTAATCTCACATCATCATTACCTTGATCCCTATCACTAAATAGCACAATGGTGCACAGCTGTAACCCTTGAGCTTTGGAAGTAGAGGGAGGATCAGAAGCAAAAGCTCATCTTTATGTGAATTAGAGGCCAGTCAGGGATACTTGAATTCTTGTCCCAAAACAACTATAGCAAACAAATAATTGTAGAAATGTGTGTGTGTGTGTGTATGTATGTGTGTCTGTGCATTTGTATGTACATATACATACATAAAATGGATGGCTAACTCCTTGGTGGGGAAATGTACTGACAAATTTCAAATGACACTAGGAAATGAAGCAATTAATTCTAGACAAATGAAGATTATACACAGTGAGGTTGAAAGATGAACCAACTTCCAGGATTTAATGTGAATTCTTTTTTCTGTTTTTTTTTTTATTAAAAATTTCCACCTCCTCCCCTCCTCCTATTTCCCTCCCA
>LOEQ01016771.1:0-12581 GCA_001685075.1 Bramus lutescens | reverse complement strand
CCTTGTCTTTCCTCCTCTCAGACCCGCTCCATCTCCTGCACCCACCGACTCCGCGTGTTTTCCTTTGCTGCACCCATCAAGTGTATGCTGTTTCATACTTGTAATTGTGTGGTGTTCCACAGAAGCATGGTCAACCTATCAGTGGCCTTTCCTCTCCAAATAGCTACTAATGGTCAATAGCTTCTCAACCAGGGATGGAACATCACATCTCCTTCTATTTTCACACTGGGATGTTTTTTTATTATTCAAGTGAAGTTGCTGAAGTTTTTAACATTCTTGGAAAGTACTTTTTGCTGAACATGATTTTATATTTTAATAAATAATTAGGAGCATAACTAATAAAGCAGAAAAAGCTAGATATTTGACTTTAAAAGAAACCATGAAAATAAGTTATGGGGTAGGTGGATCAATGCTTACATGCATATATTGCACTTTAGGGATCAGTACTGCTTCCTGCCTCTGCCCTTCAACAACAATGTGATATTTACTCTTGGTTTTATGTAGATGGTTTATAAAGGTTAGGGTGTTTCCCGCTAGTTTTATGTTGCTGAAATTTCTTAATGAATGCAGCAAATTATTTTCTCTATTAATTGATATGACAATGCAATTTTGTTTATAACATTAAGTATGGGAAATCACACCATCAACTTTTTATAACTTCCCACTTGGTAGCAACATAAAGGCTTGCTAATTAGTTGGCTAGTATTTTCTGCTTTGGTTAATCTTGATGGTGAGCTTGATTGGGTTAGCCATTAACTATGAATGAAGCTTCTCAAGGGTCTGTGAGCAAAAAGTGACATGAACAATCTATCTTCCCAACAATGTGTTTTTTCAAACTTACAAGCTTAAAATCTTCTTCTCTTCATACAAAATGAGATTTAGCTATCTGGACCTGATGGTTAATCTGTTAAACTTGATTGGTATGCTGGCTAGTTTTTACTGTCAACTGGACACAGCCAGACACACTTGGGATGAGTGAAACATATAAAGAAGTACCCATATCAAACTGGCCATGAAAGATCATCTTGTAAGAGATCATGTCTGTGACAGATTAACTTGCTGGATCGATATGGGAGAGCCCAGGCTAGCATGGACAGGACCATCCCTAGAGCTGGTCCTCAGATGTATAAGACAGCCAGCTCCATAGGAGCCCAGAAGAGAGTCGGAGAGTGAGCAGGCAGGGAGCTTTCCTCCATAGTTTCTGCTTCACATTCCTGCCTTGCGTTCCTCTCCCGACTTCTCTCAATGATGGATTGTGACCTGAACTAGGAAATAAACCCCTTTGTGGCAGCTTGAATGAGAAATGCCCCTCATAGGCTCGAGCGTTTGAAAACTTGGTACCAGTCAGTGGTGCTGTTTGGAGAGCATAGTTATAGGGAGGTGAAGCCACGCTGGAGAATCTACATCACTGAAGGGGAACTCTGTGATATTAAAAGCTCTGTCCAAGCAGGGCGGTGGTGGCACACGCCTTTAATCACAGCACTCGGGAGACAGAGACAGGCAGATCTCTATAGTTTGAGGTGCGCCTGAGCTACAGAGACAGTGCCAGGCTCCAAAGCCACACAGAGAAACACTGTCTCTAAAAATAAAATAAAAAACAGATTTATCCCACTTCCTGTCCTCTCTTCTTTATGCTTTCAGAATGGAGGCCATCTCTCTGGAAAGGGCTGAAAATCTATAAAATATTAATACTTTTTATTATACTTTGAGGATTATAGTTAATAATACTGCTGTTTTGAATACTGAAAACTACTAATGCTTTTATTAAAGGTTTTGAAAATGAATCTGCTTTTACTGAGATACATTAGCAATATGTCACAAACGATGAAGACATGGCCAACATGATTAATATGTAAGGGTAAATTAGTGTTTATGGCTCGTTTGTCATTTTAATATAAAAAAGACCTCTCATTGAAAACAATAGAATGGGATAGAAAATATAAATACCCTTTATTTAAATGTATCCCTCTTTTGCATTCAACTATTTAATTTTTAATTGTGAAATCCTATTTATGTATCAGCCATATTTCTTATGCAGTTTTAATTTTGCTTTATTTTGAGGCATGCATTTTTTTAATATCTAGATTTAATTTAGTTTAGAATTCATAGACAAAGTATATAAATAGCCACTTCACACAAGAGGAATCTCTCAACTTTCATTTGCAAATTAATCTGAGAAACAAGTTCTCATTCACGATTTTGGCAATAGTCAAAAAGGCTGATCATATTGAGCATTGGTGAGAATGTCATTGACTTCAGGAGTTGCCACTGGTACTTTACCCAAAGCAAACAAGTACCAATATGTCCTGAACTGTAAATGGTCATTTTCCCTGCTGTAGCTTGCACCGGGTACAAATTCTGCACATGTGTATAAAAGTAGATGCACAGAAATAGGAATTAAAGTGTTGTTTATAAAAGGAATCTCAACAGAGAGTCAATACCTATTTATTCACTATTACACTGAGTTGTCTTTACAGTGTGATGCTGTAGTGCAGTTAAACGAAACCAAGCATTTGTAAGGGTAGTCGATGGCAAAATTAGTAGAATAAAATAGACTATAGATTCTCGGAGACAGCTGAATGAATTGAGGAAACAGAAGAGAAAGCTGTAGGTAAAACAGTTTAATTACTGCCTAGGTGAGGACAAGAGATTGCCCAGCATGACTGGTCAATACTGAACCATGCAAGGGACAAGTTTTTGTGTTACAACGAGAAAGTTCAAAAAGATTCCAAACAGGAAAACGGGGTTGAAAAAAAAATATTCCCAACTTAGAATTCTGTGGCAAGTCAAACGATAACTCAAACTTAAATGTAGAAGAAAATACTTTTTAAAAGACAAACTGCCAAAACTGTACATTTTCCTGTCCCAGGAAGCTAAGATAAAACATGTTCAATTGGATCCAGGAGGGGATCCGAGAAAAAAAGTGAAGGACAAGGAAGTTCCACAAATGGGACTTCTATTTTTAAGTAAAAGGGGGGTGGTAAGGGAATCCCAAAGAGGACATGAGAGTGTGGCCCCAAGGTGGTAGCTGGAGGACAGGTCCAGAGAGAAAGCAGCCCAGGGTTGGGGAGTGTCTGGGAGATGTGTGGCAAAGCATGGTGGGAAACACTGAGGGGGGAAAACAGGACCGCAGGAGAAGAGACTGGCTTTAGAGAGGGACAAAGGAAAACCAAATCCCATGCCAGAGGAAAAACTAATCATAGTGTTACACACAAAACATTCATGCAGCATGTAAACGGGGTAATGATGTAAATATGAAATGACTGGATAAAGTATAAGGGATAAAACATAAAAAGATAGATGGAGAAAAGAGAGACCAAGGCAAAGGATCTAGACAGGAACGCTAGGACCACAGCATGCAAACATCACTCACTACAAGGCTGAAAAATCAAGACCCAACAGTTTGGGCCACAGAGGAAGCTTGGCAGGGAGACAGAAGCAGCTGTGTGCAGGTTGGAGGACTTGAACTTGAGGACAGAGCCCACAAGGTGGCAGGAAAGAACCAGCTCCTAAGAGCAGTTCTCTGACCTTTGTCTTCACAATGACTGAGTGTGCGTCTTTGTGTGCTTGCATATACATACGTACCAGTATGCATAAGAACAGCCCGTTTTTCGCATTCAACACCATCCCTCCCCTTTCCTCAAGCATCTTAATTTGTTTGTTATGGATGCTGGCATGACTTGCCATGGCTAAGACAAATATAAAATAAAATCTGTCAGAGAAAATAAATGATGAAGAAACTTAAACTACAAGCCTTTCAACATTCTCCGACAAATAGAGTTTAATCAGGAAAAGCCTTTGATAGAGTCAGGCTCTACTGTGATACGGGACCGCTGAGAGATGTGAAAATCAGAGCTTCTTTTTCATCTCATTCCTTATCCTGATAAGTCAGCCCCCATTTCCCTGGTCATTACAAGGCTCACACCGCACAAGTCTTAGCTTCTATCCCATCCTGCCCCTTGCTCTCCCCTACTCGTTATAGCCAGAGGAATTGATCTCATTCATGCAGATGGCAACACCGTTTCTTTCACTGAATGAAACTCTGAGATGGAAGCATCTCCTTGGAAAGCCACAGAAAAATATTGAGGAGCCCTTGGATAATTGAGCTGTGTGAATACAAAGTTACTAATCTCCCAGATGCCCTATTGCCCTTTACCTAGCAGAACTGGTACTTGAGCACGTGATCAGTGTTCCCCACTGTCCAGAGTACTAGAAGGGCTGAGTGCTGAGACAAAGTGCAAGGCCCTCTCCACCTGACTAGGCAAGGATGGCACCCGGACGTTCATCACTTTAAAGCCAACTGAAAGGAGTGGCACAGATCCATCCTAACCTGGCCCTCCAGGTACAAGGGAATATATGGACACTACAGGACTTTAGATAGTGGCTTCCTACCAAATTAATACCACATGGATTTCCTAAGTTGGTGAGTCAAACTGTCAACTTTAGCATCCTCCTACTGACTCCTAAGTTGCCTGGAATTCCTCAACTCTGCCACTTTCCTTTGTCCTAAGGCACAAATGTAGCTTAAAATCAGTGCCTTGCTGTATTCCTGAAATCGACTTACAGAAATTTTTAGATTTAGTTCCCTTGATATGTTACAAGCTTGCTGAGCCTTTAGTTTAAGGCAAAGAAACAAGAACAATATTTATGACAAGCAACCAACATCAGTTCATGTGTTTCTAAGTATAAAATAAAGCTCATGCATAAATGAATATGAAATGTAAAATTTCATAAGATAAAAGGCTATTCTTTCTATAAACGTATTATAATCCCAAACACAAATATAAAAAGGCCCATTATCTAGGGCAATCACATTATTTATTCAGAAAATATATTGTCAAATCAAACTCCAAACCCTTTTCTGTGTTAGGTGGGATTGTGTTCAACTATAGGAGTCTTTTCCTAATTTTCAATCTTAGAGGGGGGATAGCTTTACCTCACCTATTGCAGGAGGAAGTCTTTGTGATGGTTTCAATAAGAACGACCCCATAGGCCTACTGTTTTAAACAAGATCCAGTTGGATGCATTGTTTGGGAAGGCTCTGGAACTTTTAGGATGTGAAGAATCACTGAAGGAAAAATGGCCCTGGGGGTTAATTGTAAACGAAGGTTTCTCTCCTGCCCACCAGCTCCCAAATAACCATTCAGAGGCTTAATATTAATTATAAATGTTTGGCCAGTGGTTCAGGCTTATTACTAGCTAGCTCTTACATTTAAATTAACCCATTTCTATTAATCTGTGTACCACCACATGGCCCGTGGCTTACCAGTGGTGTTCTGTCCTGTGACTCCTTATGCAGCTGGATGGCATCTCCTAGACTCTGCCCTTCTGTCTTCTTGGAATTCCCCCCTGACTCTATCCAATAGTTTGGTGCCATTTTCTGTTTTATTTTACTCTGTCTCCGGCTCCTGGGTGGGGATGAAATGTGATCTCTCTGCTTTCTGACCACCTTGCCTTTCTCTCCATGATGAACTACATCCTTTCTAGAACTGTCAGCAAAAATAAATCCTTTCTCCTCTAAGATGTTGGTCGTGGTAATTGTAGTGGTTCTTTTTTTTTTTTGTCAACTTGATACAAATTGAGGTCAGCTGGGAAGAGAGAAATCTCATCTGAGAAAATGCCTCCATAAAATTGACTGAAGGCAAGTATGTCCAATATTTTCTGGATTAATCACTGATGTGGGAGAGCCAAGACCACTTTGGACAGGACTACTCTTGGAAAGATCCTTTTGGGAGTTATAGGGAAGGTAGCCAAGAGGATTGAGAAATAGCCTGGAGATTAAGAGCTCTTCCGTGGGATCCTGGTTCGAATCCTAGAACCTACACAGCGACTCAAAATGTCTGTTATCTCCAGTCCCAGGGAATCTGATACCTTCTTCTGGGCTCTGTGGGCACCAAGCACACAGGTGGTACATGGACATACATGCAGAAAGAAAACCCTACAAAATAAAAACAGAAGTACAAAAAAAGAGGAAGGTGACTGAACTTGAGCCTGAGAGTAGAGGAATAAGTAGCTTTTCTACCTGTTCCTGGCCTCTGGTCCAGCGTGAGTGCCTGCCCTGGTCCTCCATCATCAAGTGTGATTGGGAATTATATAAGCCAAATAAGCCTTTTCATCCCCAAGTTGATTTTGGTCATGGTATATATCACAACATAAGTGGCAAACTAGAACAGTATTTTAATGTAGCAACAGAAAAAATGATTATTTACAGTCTTCCAAAGAAGGCCAGATTTGCAGTTCATGCATGCCCTTGTTGCGTCTGACCTCCATACTGGCCAGTGGAGAAGAGAAGTCAGTGTTTAGAATGGGTATACTTTTGATCCTCAATTCAAACTGCACTCTTCGATTTACACAAAGTTTCCTTTCTAATAGCAACAAAGTACTTTTTGCTGATCAAAAAGAGCATGGATATTGAAATAAAATGCAGAGACACTTAAGTAGATTCTGATACCTCAAGCACAGTAGACAAAAACCACATTTCAAAAGTAACTGGGAAGCCAGTCTGCATTTCAGTATCAATATTAATGGGAATAGACGATTCTGTAAGCCAGAAATGTTTAGTTAAGTTGAAGATCAAAGAGATGGGATGCTGCACAGTTTTTATGTTCTGTTTTACTGCAGCTTCTATGGATAATCCAAATGAAGAATGTGAAATTTTTTTATGTGTCCATAAAAAGGTTACAAATAAAAGCAATGTATTTTTTCTAAATTGCTAGCTAATTTTCAGTTGATCAAGGGATCCTTTTCTTTTGTGATATATCTATTGAGCTAAATTAATTAAACTTCAGTCAAAAATCAAAGTAACACTTTTCCTGATTTATGTTAAAATACCACGGTAGCCCGAAGATTTCTCAAAGACACCGTATTGTGTTGTCTGAACACTCAGCATAGATATATCTCTGAGCACACTGAATAGTGTCTAAGATCTAATGGATAAGTGAATTCCTTCCGTGCCTTCTCCATTTTTATAAACACTTAAAGATAAATCCACTCACAGTTGTAAATCTCAAACATGTTTCTATTTCCTCTAATTTAGATTTCAAACCTTAAGGAATGTATCAGGGCCAGAGATGCAGCTGGGTTGATAGAGCACTTGCCTAGCATACACAAAGTCCTGGGCTTAGTGGTGTACATTAAACTCAGCCATTGGGAGGTAGAAGCAAGATCACCCTTAGCTACATAGAGAATTAGAAGTCAAGCTAAGGTACATGAGAGTTTGTCTTTAAAATCAATTATTCAATCACTTAAAAAGAGTATAATGAAACATGGTAACACACAGTGAGGATGCCATGGATTAAATGTCCCTGTTGCATTTATGTAAGAAATTCTAATTCTGAGACTTGCCTTATGTTCCAGAACAAATATTCAACACAAGGCATACTGTGTATCAGAGCTACTTTTACAAAGTAGATTTTTGACATGCGTGGCACTTTGGACATTTTAAACATCAATATCGCATCTACCTCTGTCAAGTTCTGCCAAAAATTGTGTTCTTATTTCTCTGTCCAACTCTTACATTTGCTATCAGTAATCCTGATAAATGTTCTGGTGGCATAGAGGTTGCTAGGGACAGTCACATATCCAAACTGGCTCCGACCGCCCTTCTGGTTGCTCCTGGCTTCATATCTGTGTTTACCTCATGCTTCAGAAAATGGAGGGCACCGGCTGTCGCAGCAGCACAGACAGCAGGAAGAGGATTAGTTAATGTTGCCTCCTGCCATAGAGCTGGAGATGACAGTATGTTTGGTACAATGGCATTTTAATAGCCCTCTCCAAGCTGGAAAGCTCATCATAACCATTTATAATGAAAATATTTCATAATATCACTTATAAAGCTGCAAGTTTCTGGAGGGTTTATTCCAAATGGCAACTGAGTTTTAAATTGAGCATACAAGTTAATTCTTTGGGTTAGAAAATGGGGGGTTATCACTGCTGTTTCTTGTTAGTTGATAATAATCATGTCAGTCACATGTCAGAAAGAATTCCATTGGCAGAACAGGAGAAGGGTTGTCTCACTCTAGAAGTCCCTAGAGGGAGCCTTAAGTCTGCTTCCCTTTCCTAGAAGTGATGGAGAGGTTCCTGCTAGCTGGGATATTGGTGCCCTACACAGGCAGCCATGGCTCACCACTCACTACTGGCCTCAGCCTGACAGACAGGGGAAAAGCTCCACACCGTTTGCTAGGATTGTGAATACATAATAAGTGTACAGATAAATAGGAACATTAAGAATGATTCTTGGACCCAGCAAATAGCTTTCGGTCAGCTTTTAGAAAAAAGGTCTCCTTTTAAAACAAAAACCACACAAGAAAACAGCAGAAATTTAAATCAATAAGCTCACAATGTGGATATGAGAGTAATATTTGTTACTTCTCATATAAATCTAAATACATACTACTTTTTAAAATATAGTGTTGTCTTTGTGTATGTGGAGGGGCGAGGTGGGGTGCTTGCTCACAAATGTGCCTGAGGAGGCCAGAGTCTGACGGAAGCTGTTTCCTTTATCACTCCCCATCTTAGTTTTTGAGATATAGTGCCTTCTGGAACCTGGACTTCATAGATATGGCTAGACCGGATGGTCAGGAAGCCTTTCTGCCCAACCTCTCCCAACTAATTCTGGTGTTACACATGCTTGCTACTACATCCAGCTTCTTCATGGGTTTGGGGATCCCGATATAGGTTTTCACACTTGCATATTGTTGTATAGAAATTTTGTGTGAGGTAAAACCATCCATCTTGAAAGGAAGTTCATTAAAGTATAGGATATTCTAAACAGAGCCAAAACACTCCATCCTGCAGGAAGGTGGTAAAGCTCAGGAAGTGAGCAACTCAATAGCTGCAGGAAGCCCATGAAACTGACCAGATTCACTAAACCCTACCCTCCCTTTGCATCTATGAGCTGTAAGGACCGCTGAGAGACAGTCTCAGACAAGCTAAGCTGCCTAGAAAAGGCTCTCACCTGTAGGGTGGCTGGAAGAAGCAGAGACTGGCAGCTCCATTAAAGAAGCATAAATCATCCAGTTCCCTAAACAGAGGCAGGAAAAAGCCAAGCTGCCTGGAGCAGTCTCAGACCTACTGAGCTAAGTCAGTGTGGTGCGCTCCAACCTGCTGAGCTGCCTGCAGCTGTGCAGTACCCTGGGGTTTCCTGAGCTGTCACCAGCTGGGATGGGATTTAGTGATACAGGGTCTTTGAGTCACTTCTGCTCCTATTGGTGACCTGTTACTCATATCCCTGCTACCCTAGTGAAACTCATTTGGCTCACAGAGTTGGAGTAGGATAGCATTTGAACTGTGGTCTATTGTCAGTTACCTGTGTGAGGTGAGGAGAAGTTTTGTACCCAGGAACAGTGTCAGACAACAGTGCCAACAACAGGCACTTTCCCAACTGCTCCATCCCCCTGTCCCAAGACACAAGTTTACATTCATGTTAACGCTCATGCTGTCAACTTTGAAAACCAGCAAATGCACTCATTTTACCTCAAATACTTGCTGATTTATTTTTGTTACATTTTTTATTAGATAGGTTTACATAATGTTCTTTTCATCTGGGTATATAGAGTATTTTGAGCATATCCACCAAAGCCCACTACCTACACCCTTCTTTAAGGCTTCAGTTACCCAAATAACAGCAGCCATTGACATCACAGTGTACAGCCTCTGAGGCTCTTTTTGTTGAAATATATAGATCACTGTCCCTGGTGCAGTACCATGGTGGCTGAACTGTGCATATGTGGGGTCCATGTTCCCCCAGTCTGCACAAGCAAAATAAAGATGTGACTCACAACTTTTGCCACAGTTGTAAAAGACTCCGCAAGCTTTTACAAGAAGAGTCCAAGAAAAAGCAACAAGCAGCTCATAAACAAGGCCACAAGACTGTATAGCTCTGGTCTAGAATTAGATAGCAGTTATGAATATGAGACATTTGACTACAATGATATCGATCGAACTGTACATGGCAGAAGAACATATATCTCAATTTTTAGATCAATTACATTAAATTTCTCTAAACAAGTATAACCAAATTGTTTGTGGTTTACTTATTTGTGTGTGTATCTCTTTGCCCATCTCACTGTCTGTCTACGGGCATGTGAAAGTCAAGGTCCTCTCCTTTCACTGCATGCATTCTGGGAACTGAACTCAGGTCATTAGTCTTGATAGCAATTATCTTTACCCTCTGAATCTCCACACCAGGATCCATTTTTCCATTTTAAAATAAAAAATTTACTATAACAGTATTTAGAAAACATGAGAAAAAGAAAGAGGCTTGCAGAAACACTAAGTCCACCACAGATAGGAGCATAAAGGAAAAGCATGAAAGGTCATAAACAAGAAAGAGACTAGTGAATGTACACAGTGTTGCCATCATAAACATTCGTTTATGAGCTGTGCTTCAACCTCAGCCTGCTGTCTAGTCGGGTACAATCCCCCTCGAAGCTGTATTCTTTATTTTGTGTTGGACTAAAATAATATCAACTGTGTTGACTTTTCAATTGAGAAAATGAGCCTGGAAGACAAGGAGAAAGAAAACAATCGATTTGGCGATAGAGAGTACTATCATGCTTCTCTGTCCCATGTGCTTATCTTTACATCCGGACTGGTGTGCAGGTTTACTGAGATCCTAAAGGACAAGGCTGCCCTTCGCTTGCAGAACGGTTTCTGTCCTTTCTGCTCACTGGGAAGAAGGCATCCTTAGACTACCCTCTCGTTTCTGTTTCCCAGGAGTCTGCTAAGCCCACCGTATGTGATTTCGTTGTTCTCATCCAAACAGCATTGCTAGAAAAAGGAAATCTTTCCATCAGATTTCCTTCCCTTTTTATTTCTATTCTTGTAACCATCTGATATTCTGATATTGTGCTATGCCAACAAGAGAATGGTTTGGCTTATCTCAAATCTCTTGCTGCAGCGTTTAGACTTCTCTGAGGGTATACGGTAGCACAATGTGTCGTCTATAGCTGTTTCATTTGCTCAGAGTTCTCTGTTCAGCTCACCAGGCCATTTCAATAGCCAAAGGGATTCTTTATCTGGGGCTCAGAGCATAGCCTGGGGTGTTGTCAGATTTCGATGCAGACATGAATGCCTTTTCATTTTCCCAGGCATCCCTGGAGCCTTTTCTTGGAAGTCAGAAGAAGATAAGAGCACCTTATACACAGTACACACTTTTGTATCAACCATGGATTAACTATCTGGCAGCCCTAGTCACTTCTGTATATATCACAGCATTGACAATTACAGGGTAATGAAAACTCTTTGGGAAATGGAGACAATTGTGGGATCAATGATGTTCTGAGAGTCATTCTGAACCTGAAGACAGGGTCAGAGGACATAAAGACTGATGCCCACCCTGCTGAGATGGCCTAGACAGGAAAGCAATTGAAGATTGGCACACCACATGCATACTTACGCTAAATACACAATAAAAATTTCAGTATAGGGAGAAAACTGTCTTCATAGAATAACTAATTACAAAAAATTACAGATTAGCCAGTGAATTTCCTTTAAATATACTGAAACTATCTATACAAAGAAATGGAAGCAAAAACATTACAGACCAAAATAGCAATGAATTATCAAATGCCTACAAGAAAATAAAATTAAGAAGGCACAGATGCACACAGAAAATTGCTGTATTTCACAGAGGACAATGAAGTTCCCAGAGACAAAAAATATGCCACATCAATGCCATCTTCTCTTTAGGGGATGTATAATTTTTCATAAAACTTCAATAAGACATTAATGAACTATTCCTTGCTGCAGAAATTGATTTGAAATTAAACCTAACTAATCCAAGAGTGTGCTGTTTGCTTTCTGTTACTGTGGAAAACGCATTAGATCTGAGGAGGAGGCAGTTACTTCTTTACAGTTTCATGAATTTCAGTTTGAAGTTACTGGGTTTCATAGTTTAGCTCTGGTAGGGAGTGCAGGGTTAAGCTAAGTTATTAACCAAAGATAGGGATTAGAAATGAAGGATTCTGGGTCTCAACATGTTCTTATGAATGCATTCCCAGGTATTTCTGTCTCCAGTTAGATCCCACCTACCAAATCTCAACTATTGTTCAGCAGAATCAGTTCAAAACAAGGTGCCTTACCCAAATCTTTGAGAGATATTGAAAACCAAACTATAAATAATTTAACTAATGGTTTTAATATATTTATATCATAAATATGTTAAATATATCTATTGAAGGACTTTCTATACCAGTTTCCTAGCAGAGGAAGAGTAACCCAGTTATTATAAGATTTACATGTCTGGAGCCTGCAACCAGCAAGGGCGCCCTTTAGTCTGCAAGGTCCCTGACTAGCAAGTGGCCCGGATACTGTACCAGAAGATCCGTCCTTCCAGAGGGGTCTCTGACCAGCAAGTGGCCTAGATCCTCTTCTAGAAGATCCGTCCTTCCGGAGGGAAACTGAAGGAAGAAATGGGCAGATGCCAATACAAAAATTCCTCCAACAATCTGAAAAACAACATGATAACACCAGAATACAGTGAACATACAACAGGAAGACTTGAACACCCTAATCCAGAAGAAGTAGAAAAAACTGACATTATGAAAGCGATAGAATCCCTTAAAGAGGATATGAAAAAC